>JAIGNY010000196.1:10000-20000 GCA_020152595.1 Chiridota heheva | reverse complement strand
TATATTCTTTAACAATTTTGGTGTAAAATACATGTTTATATCCTTCTGAGTTTCCGTCTGTCCGTTTATTGGTTATTGTGTTCCAACAAGTTCAAAGATTGCGCGAGTGTGCTGAAAAGTGACCCCACAGTGTACAGTGTGATGTCACGAAGGCAATTCCAAAACAGTTTGTGTGTGCGTGTATTGCTGTGAAATCAATTGCTTCTTCCTAAATTATTGGAAGCATTTTTTGATTAATCAGTGAGGTGGGGTATAACATGTACTTTATAAGAACGTGCCTTGCCCATCTGATTCAAACACTCTGAGTAAAAGAACAACTTTTTTTAATTATAGAAATACATAAGAAGAATTATCTTGAAAAAGCCTTTATAACATCACATTTTACACTGCGAGATCTCACTGATGATATCTTTAAAATGTAATAAGTCCTTAACAGCTTAACGAAAAGAGATATCAAGTTATTTACACCAAATTGTTTCTTTAATAGTCCTCTATAAATGTAAAATAAAAAACAAATTTTAATATCTAAATATATCATTGGCATTTTACAGGAGAGAAAAGGTGAACGAAGCGATGTCGAGTCGACTGCAACCCTGTCCGTCCTACAGGCTTCATTTTTTGTTGTCGGTGATGCCCTTGGTATTGGGATACTGTTCATACCGACAGCAACGAAAAATATTGGTAACGGTCATTAATTAAATTTTTGTCTTTTATACAAAATAATTTTGAACATAAATGAAATTATATCTATGTTTCACTTCAGGGGTGTAGGAAGAACGGATAGTGGGCAGGGTGAGACGTTCCCTTAGAGGATTTTATCTTCCTCGCCGTATACTTTTCTCCCAGTTAGCAACTGCAGGGAAATTGGGGGAAAATTATGCATGAAAGACAAGTTATCAGTAAACAGTAAATCAGAGAAAGATATCTTAAAAGGGGATTTCTCGATTGGCCTCAACCAGACAACTTTTACAAGTAACATTGTTTTACTACTAAGGGAAATTTTGGGGTTCTTTCCATCTTGATCTGATAGGTAACCCTACAAGGATTTTTAGGGCTATTGCTTAGGTGTGAGAGGCCACGAAATTTAATGGCGGGGGATCAGCCCATAGAAGTGTTACGGAGGTAATATGAGCATGCGCCCAATCTTTTCAAAGCAGTTCGATTTCCATAAAAGCATTACTTGTACTGTTGGGATTTAACACAATTTGGATCAGACGACGGCAACTATAACATTAAAAACCATAAACAGTCATTTCCTTATTCCTCATATTGAACTTGAATTCCATCTAATATATAGTTCCTTACACGCAGCGTCGGGATTTTAAGGGGAGAAGGGGGCACTTCCCCCACTTTTTTCGAATTTGTATCTTTTGTATGCTTTTTTGCATTTTAGAATAATTTTGTGTTTTCGCCCCACACTTTAGACTTTGCCAACCCCACCTTTGGTGGGAAAATCTCGTCCATGCTTACACGAAAAGGAAGCTACAGTGATATTTAGTTTGTGACTAACTGCAATGAAAAAAACATTTGGCGATTCGCTTATACATGATATATGAATATATTAATATTTTCTGGCCTGATATTTTAGTGATCTTTACTTCTAGTTTATTGTATTGATTTTAAAGTTGATTCGCCTATTACAGGATGGGCAACTGCATTTATTTTACCGCTGATAGCTTCAATGTTAGCTTATACAGCGATAGCGCTTGCAGAATGCTGGCAGATTTTGCGTACTCGTTTCCCGGATGTTTACACGACACGACGCATAAGAAATCCGTTTGCTGTGATTGGTTATGAGGCATTTGGTGTTCCTGGAAAGTGAGTACTTTTGTTTTGGAATGTAATTATATGAGAGGAAGGCAGCGTCCGTAAGATAAGTATGTGTGTGAGGTAGGGGGTACAAATTAATCAAAGTCGGTCACAAATGGACCATTTTACAACTTTTTCTGCAAATATGCGGGCAGATATGCACATTTTTGTGTCACTCTTGTGATGTATGAACGGGACATAGTTTCTATTGTATCATGCAAATCAATTTGTTTAACCTTGTGCCATTTCTCTTTGAAAAAGGGAAGATAATTCTGATGAAGAAGATTTGATGTTCATCATACCCCAACCAACCACAAGCTAGACAGTGGGGAGAATTCTGACTTTTGGTGTAATAATAAATACACCAAAATTTGGAGCTCCGTATTCATTAAGATCCATGGAGGTCGCCATTTTAACTATAGTGATAACGTTAAGCTCTTTTAATAAGAACGCGGGGTATTTGATGAATATTCTTTAAATTTGACCGCGGACTTTTCAATTTCACCGTGGACTTCGCGATAAAATAACAAAAGACTTCCTTTGACAGGTCGTTGACTTTTTGAACAGTTCTCTCGACACATGATTCTTTGTTGGCTTAGTCATCGCTGATACCGTGTACATTCATCATTACACAAATATTACCGTTCTCTTAGTAAAAATCACATTGATATAACGTTATCAGAAGTTAAAATGGCGGTCTCCATGGATCTTAATAAATACGAAGCTTCAAATTTGGTGTATTTTCTTATTACACCAAAAGTCCAGGATTCTCCTTAACTGCTAGATATGGTATTTTTGAACATTTTCTTGAAATTAAGGAAAGAAATATAAAGAATTTCTATTGAAAAGCATTTTTAGGTGTTTTTCTGTAAATACATCACATTTTTATATAATTGTGATATTTTCAAACATTGATTACTCATAGCTTGAAAACTACACATGCTATTTTCAAATTCAAAGATTATTAAACTCTTTTTTAATGCTCTCGAAATTAATGTTATCTGATTTATGTAGTTGAACAGAAAACATTTGTCCTTGTCCATAGACCTAAAATATGGATAAATGTATATTCGGATGTCAAAAGGCATTAAATTTGAGAAAATGAACTGCAATATGGCTGTATGAGGTTAATTACTACTTTGTAAAAAAAAAGATAATCTGGTAATTATAATTTATTTTATCGCACGTAATTCGAACAATTTCGTAATTCTTTGTGCCTTTTCTCCGCGGGGAAAAAAGTCTTGCCAACTAGCTAACTAAGCCACTGTTAATGCATGCAATGCTATGTAAATGAATGTGAAACAGCAGCCAATAAAAATTAAAAAAAAAACATCTTTACAGAATACTTATAAACGTCAGCTTGTACTCTATCATGGAAGTAACAGGCACGATAAGTATCCTCGTAGCGGCTGACAACACTAGACTACTGCTTCAGCTCGTGGGCATTCAGACTTCAGTCTGTTACCTTATACCGTTTATATATCTGGCCATTACTCCATGTTCATTGCTTGGTAGTCCGAAAGATTCATGGTAAGCAGCTATGTTTACATATGTTACTTTTACATAAATAATGTTAACATTCCTGTTCATAACAATACTGCTTGATAGAGTATGCAGTATGCTATCGTATATAGCCAATATAGGTAGGGATGCAAGAAGAAGGTGGGAACAGTGTACAAACCCCGCATGCCCTGAAAAAGCTCCACTCCTTTTGTTTATCTGTTTATAGGCCCCTTGCATCCTTCGATATTTTTATTATTTTGCCTAAGATATATTTTTCTGAGGGCCAGATGCACTGTCATTCTATTTTTGAATTAGGATAGGGAAAAAACGGGGATGCGGTCAGTCTCACGTGCCATTTCAGAACAAAGATGTACATTTATTATGTCTGGAAAGTGTTATTATTTGTGGAAAGTGTTGATCACCATCATTCTTCTAACGTGCAGGTTGCAGGTCTCGAGTGTATTCGAGACCGGCAAAAAACTGGTGAAACTTTGATAATGCACTAACAGCTAAACCGAATAAGATATCAACATGTTTCATTTACCTATTTGTTCCTTTAATACTCCTCTATCATTTAAATGGAAATGAAGTATTACGGCAATAATCCTTTCACCTAAAACTATAACTGCTTTACATTGTCATGATCCGTACGTTAAAACCCGGTAATGCACGAACTTGATTATTTGGTTTATTCCACTATTAAATCAGGTGAATATTTTAATAACGCAAAAAACTGTTCTTGTTTTTCAGTCTTTTCCTTTATTTTAAGCAATTTAACACCATGACGGAAATTGTATTAAAAGAATAATTTTTGGCATCGTGTTGATATACAAATTGAATGCACTATTCAAACAGTCAAAGGAATTTTTATTCGTAAAGTCTGGCCATTCCGCTCGTGCCAAAGACCTTTGCCCACTTCATTAAATGTGTGTATAAACATTCCACCTCGACATTAATATTTAGTTAAATTATATTGTTATTCTCCTTCCAATGAAATTTTGTGAATTCCATGGATATCATAAGTTCATTTGCCAACGTTGGTATTTGACAACATTTGTTATACATCTGGTCCGAATTATTTTGGTGGTTATAACTAATTAATGAATAAATGTTTTCCATATTCATCTTTACTTGCAGGATGTTTGCCGTCGTTGGTACCACTACTTCCACAATAGCAGCAGTGTTGATCATTTGTCAACTGTTCATGGAATACCCTCTGTTGCAAGAGCGAAAACAAACTGAAAGAGAAATATCAAATGACGGTCGAAGTATAGCACTGGGATTTTCTGTCCTCACTCTGTCGCTTGTTAGTCACTTGAACCTGCCGAACGTTCAGCAAGATATGAAAGACCAATCACGATTTTCAACTAGTGCTATAATCGGATATTGTGGTATGATTTGCATGTACTGATTTATGTAAAGACAGCTTTGAAAGTCCATGAACGAAAAATCGTGATGCATTTATGGACGCCATACTTGTTCCAGCATGGTCAACTATGCGAGGCCGGTGGACAGTGCATGCGTAACGAGCCGAGTGACTGAGTGATAGCGTACCGGCTGGGCCGGGCGGAGAAAACGACAAGATACGATAGAGAGCGAGTTTTAAAATATTTTTCATTCCACTAAAAATTGCTGTTTTAACATTTTTGTTTAGATTAAATGGCGTTGTGCAGACATGAAAACCAGCCAAGTTTCTTTTAAAGATTTTTTTTTTTTTTGGAGGACGGGAACCATTATCATTAAGAACAAAAGTCATAAATTACAGAATTAACGTTGAATCATTTTGTCACTAACTTTAGGCCTACCACTTGCGTTGTTCCAGTTCTGCGAGATAATTTAAAATTAGATTGGCATAACTTTCAGACGTTGGCATGATTTCACCATAGAATAGGTCTGTTTATACTCAATATACATGGGTTCTGGCGTACGTATGAAGAATTTGAATCGATTTTTGGCCAAATCTCGAACATGCCGCATCGCTGGTCCTAACAAATTTCGAGGTAGGCCAAGGCTAACGTTAGACGTACTCTGGGGATATTTCCACCACGGGCGGCGGGCGTAGGCCTACTAGGCCTAGGTTAAATGTCAATTTAGACAAAAATGACAACTTTTTGGTCTAAGTGGAATAATTCAATTAAAAAAAAAATTGTTACTGTTAGGGTTATTTCAAAATCCCTAAAGAAAATTCTTGAAAGGTATCCCAATTAAATTATGAAGGGAGACTGAGCAGTCACAAACATTGTTCATCTTAGCTTAGGCACCGACTATAAATTTTCTCCTGAAGTTAACTAACTAGAGTTAACTAGATTTACCCTACAACTTTAACTGCCTAGTGCCACCCTGTCCCTGTCTAAAACTTAAATTTTTTGTATGTTTTAACAAGGAATTTAAAAGTAACTTGAAAAAAATAAATAAATAAGAAAAAGAAACATTAGCATTAAGACCCAATACTGCAGTTACTATACTTTCATCAGCTTCACTTCACAAAGTTTGCTGATTTTAGGTATAAGAAACACCACAATTTAGTTCACTTCATAAATCATTTGCAAAGTATTTTGCCTTACAATTACTGAAAGAGAGTGCATAGTTCTTAATAAATTTGCTATTAAGAATTAATTACCTCAGCATGCAATGACAAGTTATTACAATTTAAGTTTTAATGTCATGGTTATATGCAAGTTACTGTCAGGCACCCTGTAAATACAACTCACAGCAATGTTTTCTTTTTCATTGTATAAAAATATTATTAACACATATTTCACTTGTTTAAATTTTTTTAAACTATCATTATGATATATCCAATGACTTTTATTAAGCCTAGCTGTCTTAGCAAAGTATAAATACATTGCTTTAAAGCTAAAACTGTTCATGGGTTGCCATTAAGCCAACTCTTAAAATTAAAATATTTTTCAGTGTTTTACATTAAACATTAACAGCTATTTTATAGTTCTTTTCAAAAAGATGTTCAAGAACAAATATTAAAAGTATTTGACACATTGAAAGATGAACAGCACTTAAATCAGAGAACCTTTAATTAATATTGCACATTTCATCAGGCTGACAATAGGTTAATTTAGTGAATACAATCATTTCAGTAACTTAAGTTTAACTTGTTAATAGAAAACTGAGGTAGGCCTACAGCTATTGAAACAAATATGTTGTAAGTGAATAATTTACACTTCATGTAAAATAATAGTTCATTTATACAGGGAGTTGCCAGTAGAAAATGGCAACTCCTGATTTATATCATTATGATATATATTCAAGATTATGAAGAAATAAGTGTAACTTTGTTTCCATATGGCTCCAAACTTTACTGGTCAAGATGCCAAATGAGTGTCAATGGTGACAAAATGATTTTTGCTAACAAGCTGATATAGGCTTTGATACTGATACTTTTTTTTTTTTTATATTATTATGACATCAACCTTGGCCTAGATGTTTCTCAATTAATTTTCTTTTTAACAGTAGGCCTATCAAATCTGCTTGATATTGTAGTTCAACTTCAAAACAATTGATTCAATAAAACAACCCCAATGCAAATCAGCTGTTAAGCTTAGCCTAAACATAATGCTATACATGTTTTAATTTTTATTTCATTTACAATTTCACAAATATTTTTATACCTTTAAATATATTAGCCCATTATTTTTTTAAATTTCTGCATTATTTGTTAAACAACCTGTAAAATTTAGGAAGGTTAATCTTTACATTGTTCCATATTGGATGATAAGTTGTAATGTTGTGTACAGTATTTCAAACTCAATCCAATGGGTCATACATAGGCATACAATATGTGATTTAGAGACTGCCAATAGGTGTGTGTTTGCAAAGGCATTTTTATTTGGAATAAAGCTGAAGTATGTAGTTTCATTAAATATATACTGTACAATAATAACAAGTTTTTAAAAGTTGTTGCCTGCATTGAGAATTACAACAAACTTTGTAGAAAAAAAAAAAGGTTGATGGCCACTGTTATTAAAACAAACGTTAAGTATTACTTGGCATGAAATGAATTAGGGGTAACACGTAAAAGCCACAACATAGTGCATTTGTTGTGCATGATTTTTTTTTTTTAAATGAATGTATTTTAGTTTAAATCAGTATGTATTTTGGCAATCATGTCTGTTTTTTTTTGCAGAAAAAGGCCAGGCTTGAAAAATTGTTTGTGTGGAGTAACCCATCTTGTTTTAACAATGTGCATCGGTAGGTAGGCAACATTTTTTGTAAAGGATGGCCTAATCTCTGCAAGAAATATATTATGAGATCTTCACATACATCTCGTATTTGACTGAATATAATTACTGAAGGGTAAAATTATAATGCCTATGTAATGAACATGTGTGTAATGTATGTATTTACATGCTTAATTATAAACAGGGTTTTGCATGTAGACTTTGAGTTTTGATAATATTCTATGAAGATCATTTCAGGTACTGAAACTAGTATAAAAACAGATTAATTTTTACAGACATGATAATTTTTTTTCTGCAGATGTTCACCATGTTTGAAGAAATTTTAATCTATCTTCATTTGGTAATTCTTTGTGAAGGCAAATTAACTTATTGAAGGTATATGTACTTTTAATTTGCTCATATGCATAATTATACATTTCTAACAGCTATTATTCAACACAAACAAACATAGGCTTTTGATATGGAGCTCTACATTCACACTTTACATATTACTAGCCTATACTATTTTTCTATATTACAGTTGTATAACAGCCTGACAGGTAACTAAAGCAGTACCTCATACTTGTGGTTAACTGTGATGGATAATATCTATTAGACAGCTAAAGATGTGAATTAGACATCTAAAGAAAACATCCAGTAGACATCTGAAGTAGATAAGAGTGACAATTTTTTTCAGGTTTAAAAAGGTGTCAGGTAGACATCTGAGGTAGATGCACATAAGAGTAGCAAATATTTGTCAGGTTTAACAAAATAATGTCAGGTATACATCTAAAGTAGATGTACATGTGTAAGAATGGCAAATAGTTGTCAGGTTTAACAACAAAATGTCAGGAAGACATCTAAAGTAGATGTATATATATATATATATATATATATGATAATATATATGTCATATTTGATATATATATATATTTATATATATATATATATATAAATATATATATATATATATATATATATATATATATATATATATATATATATATATATATATATATATATATATATATATATATATATATATATATATATATATATATATAATAGTGACAAATAGTTGTCAGGTTTGACCACCATATTTTAGTATGTCAGTATGTGAAAAGGAATATACTGGGCATAATTCAATTTGTATCTCTTTACCTCATTAGCAGCTTAAAGGTATATGGTTGTGTATAGGCAAAAATAACTAAATTGTTTTAAAATATAAACCATCATAGTAGCAAAACATTTCATCAAAATCGGTTAAACATTGGTTAAATCTCAGGCCTCAATTTGCATACTTTATGCAAATTTTGTGATAAAGACCTACTACAGGCCAGGACGACCTTGACGTTTTCTTTAGTAAATCCTTTGTTACTTAAATGTCTTTCATAATTCATTGAAGTGGTGCTTAAAATTTTGACCTCTTGAAAATTTGAGTATAAAATTTTAGTGCTAAGAACTAAGAGTACTAACTAACTTAGGACATGCAGTGCAGTGATTATCAAGAGATGAAAGCTTTTTTTTGCGACAGAAAGTGGGATAAATAATAGGTCGAATATATTTGCTCCTGCTCTGATTGAAATGTGAACGGCTTTAATGGTTTTAAGATTGAGCGAACAGTCGTAGGATACGATAAAAAAATTCATAAAGCAAAATAAAATTCATAAAGAAAAAGAAAATGCCTTAGCTGCATTAACTTTTCGGGGCCCACTATCAGACTATGCTACTCATAGTCAGCCTAACTAGTACGTTAGTAGCGTTAGGCATAGGCCTATGGCCTTGTTGCATAAGTTAATTTCCTGGACAGACGTATCCAGATACGGCCTACAGCTAATTAAACAGCTAAGGTTAAAAACCTTTATTTTAACCATTTAATCAATAATTATAGTAAAATAACCGACGTCAATGAGGTTTCACTGCGACTGATGACTGATTTATGTCAGAGCCGTAACACTAACGTCCGTGCGAAAAAAAAAAAATTTTCACAATCACCAAATTGTATAAATTATTGGTCAGTACTATTTTGCGCACTAATTTCTGATCAAATTGAAGTGTTTTGTTGGAATTTATTCATTAAATAAGCCAAAATAAAACATTTACGTGTATTTCGTGATCAATCCAAGTAATTTTCGAGTAGAACTTGTTACATACGCATTGTATCTTCCTGCAATGCGCGTACTAGTCTCGAACAAATACACCTTAAATTGAGTTAAAACATAAAGGGCATTAAATGAAAAATTTTATCCAGAAAAATAATGCAAAATAAAATCGATAAATATACAATTTTAGACTCGTATACCAATTTTTACGAAATCAATCATTCACTTAAATGTATACCGTGCTTTTCAAAGCTTGTACGAAAAAAGCACGCTGGAATAAAAATGGCTACATAAATGCATCACGTTTTCCCCACACTGTATGTATAGGAAGTTTCTGTGAATTGACGTGCAGTTATATTGTATTTTTTGTGTGAAAAAAAGTACATTTTTCGCAGATTCAACCCAGTGCAG
>JAIGNY010000196.1:0-5000 GCA_020152595.1 Chiridota heheva | reverse complement strand
TATATATATATATATATATATATATATATATATATATATATATATATATATATATATATATATATATATATATATATATATATATATATATATATATATATATATATATATATATATATATATATATATATATATATATATATATATATATATATATATATATATATATATATACATATATATATATATATATATATATATATATATATATATATATATATATATATATATATATATATATATATATATATATATATATATATATATATATATATATATATATATATATATATATATATATATATATATATATATATATATATATATATATATATATATATATATATATATATATATATATATATATATATATATATATATATATATATATATATATATATATATATATATATACCCATTTTAACGTTAACCTCTTAACGCGTTTATTGACAGGAAATGTTTGGCTTGAAAATGCGCATTGCATGTTGATTAAAGTTATCTGATAATTGCACTTTACGCACTAAGAGATGAATGGTCAAATATTTCTTTCTCATTTAATAGCAATTTTGGCGGTATATCTACCTGTTGCATTGGGGTGTTATTACGTGTACGGTGACAGCTTAACATCACCTAATGTGATGGATGTCTTCAGACATACGCCTTTCAGCACAATAATCAATTTGATGATCACTCTGCACGTTTTCTTCTTATTCATTTATTTGATCAATCCGCTTTATTTGGCAATAGAGTCTGCAGTTGGAATCAGCATAGGTAAGATTTTTTAGGGGTGGTGGTGACTGCTGAAGAAAGTCTCTAAAACGAGCCGCGCCTGCGTAACTTTTGTCTACATTTAAGGCATAAGTGATACGAGAAACAGCGGAAAGAGAAACGTTTCTGGATTCGGGAAAATTTAATAATTATTTCTTACAACTTCATTATCAATTCCAGAGATGCTAAATCAGAGAAAAATGACCAAAGAACGGTTAACATATAACAAAAAAAAAAAAAAAAACAGCTCAAGAGAACAATAAAAGACGGGATGGAGGAAATATAATCTTTCGGGAAAATCAGCCATGAAAAGTCTACGAACCCGAGGAGGGAAAATCCTCCCCTACCTGCTAAGAAGTGAAGAAAAAAGAAGAAAAAGTGAAAAGGACCTAAATAGAGTTGAAAGGGAAATAAAAAAGTCATCAGCATACAGGCATAGGGTTTGTTAATTGTCAATCTACCTACCAAATTGGGCAAAAATTCACAAGAATAAGGTAATTAAATGTTTATTTATGTTTGTATTTTGCGTGCTTTTAATGATGAGAATTGTGACTTTTGCTGTAATACTCTATGAGAATTGTTAAAAGTTTAATTTAAGTGTACCGATATGCTGTCTTGTGATTCTTGCTTATATTTTCTTGCTTTGGCAGATTTTACATGGAAAAGAGCCGCTATCCGTTCATTGGTTATTTTGGCATGACATTTGTTGCTGCAACATTGCCGAGCTTGGACAAATTGGTTGAATTATATAGCGCTTCGTTATTGCCTTTAATAACAATTGTTTTACCTTGTCTATTCAACTTTAAATTGAAAATGAATGCCTCTGATCCGTAAGTATATGGCTTTACTGTGATAATATTGTGAATACCTCAGATCTGACATTATTGTGATATTATTGTGAATACCTCTGATCCATAACTATATGGCATTATTGTGATATTGTTGTGAATATCTCTGATCCGTAAGTATATGGCATTATTGTGATCCGTAAGTATATGGCATTATTGTGACTACCTCTGTTCCGTAAGTATATGGCATTGTGATATTATTGCGAATACCTCTGATCTGTAAGTATATGGCATTATTGTGAATACCTCTGATCCGTAAATATATGACATTATTGTGATATTATTGTGAATACCTCTGATCCATAACTATATGGCATTATTGATCCATATTATTGATTACCTTGATCATTATTGTGATATCCCTAAGTATATGGCGTGATATTGTAAGTATATGGCATTATTGTGAATATTGTGAATACCCTGATCCGTAAATATATGATATTATTGGATATTATTTCTCTGATCCGTGAATACCTCTGATCCGTAAGTATATGGCATTATTGTGATATTATTGCGAATACCTATGATCCGTAAGTATATGGCATTATTGTTATCCGTAAGTAATGGCATTATTTTGATATTGAATACCTCTGTTAAGTATATTGCATTATTGTGATATGATTGTGAATACCTCTGATCCATAAGTATATGACATTATTGTGATATTATTGTCCTGATCCGTAAGTATAATTATTGTGATATTATTGCATACCTCTGACCTGTATTGTGATATTATTGTGAATACCCTGATCCGTAAATATATGACATTATTGTGATATTATTGTTAATACCTCTGATCTGTAAGTATATTGCACTATTGTAATACCTGATCAATAAGTATATGTTATTGTGCATACCTCTGATCCATAAGTATATGGCATTATTGTGATATTATTATGAATATATACCTTTGTTCCGTAATTATATGGCATTATTGTGATATTATTGTGAATACCTCTGATCCGTAAGTATATGGCATTATTGTGATATTATTGTGAATACCTCTGATCCGTAAGTATATGGCATTATTGTGACATTTTGGAAGTTCGGGTTTACTCATATTGAAGTGATTTAACTTGTTATGGAGGAAACTATAGGCCTAGGCCTATACCTTTTAAGATCAATAATTGCTGAAACAATGAATTTATCTTTTTATTTTGGTTCGTTGTGTCTCACATTTTCTTTCATAAAAATCGAGTATATTCCCACACTATTGTGTAAGAGAAGATAAGTATCAAAACAGTCCTTTCCATTCTTTCTAGCAAGAAAAGTTAATTTTAAAGGTGTGTACGTATGCAATGAAAGAATACGTATGGATTTCAACGTCTTAGTTAAAATGCTCGTGTAATTAGAAGCCTGTAGCGTATAAAGGGCGTTCTCATTATAATGCTAATAGAAAAGTAAAGTATGGCCTACAACCAACTAAAACTGTTAGTTATTGTTTGGAGGGGGCGAAGAAGATGAAAACACAATAGGCAGTTAGGAAAATACTAAGATTGAAGTAGAGGTACTAAACAACGCCAACAATACCAGAAAAAATCACGATATTCATCTACATACCAACATTATTTAAACAACACTAATGATGTTAAACATTGTGACAAATATACCATTAATATTTGTTTCATTGCTTAGGTTTAGGAATGTTAGCATATAACAATACTATAGATAGACGGTCAGTTGAGATCAGACTGGTTGATCATACTGCTTTGTCATTGGTTCTAATGTTTGCGACATTCACCTGATTGGTTTATTCATTCATTGTAAAGACTGGCATTCTGCAATATCATCAGGTCATGGCACAAAGGGTATGCTCTTGTGATATGGCAGTGGATAGTATTCAGAAGAAAGGTTTGAGTAAATTTTGATCCTCGGTATTAAAAGTAAATACATATTATTGATCAAACTGTTAAACGAACATATAGGAAACACTTAAAAGAATGATATGACAATAAATAAAGAAAATAAGCCAATAAGAGGTAATAAGGTTTAACTCAGATAAAATGGAAAAGAACGTAACATGTATGACACGACGAAAAAGGCAAACATATCAACTTCAAAGTAAATACCATATTGGACGTAATAAGCGCCCAGAGTGCTAAGGAAAATAGAATTGTACCACTTTGTTGGCCCGCATTTACTTTCTAATAAGCGCCCATGCTCGGACCGCGCACAGTTTGCCCTTCGAACTGCATTATAAGGACTGATTCTATAGTCCAACAATCACCACCACAAATACATCGCGAGCTTCAAACGCAAAATAAGGGGGAAATGTTACAAAACTGGATTATTTTAAGTCTTCAAATTTATCCAATAAATTATGTTATCAGTCAAAAAACATTATTGGGTGGGTGCTTATTACAGCAGGGCGCTTAATACGTCGGTTACGGTAGTTTTCTTACAGTTAAACTTTAATTTCGTAATTGTAATATCATTATTCTTTCAAATACCGTTAAAAATTCCATCATATGATCATTCATCCTAACGAGATATCATTATAACTAACACAAATTTACTTGAAAATTGCTATCTTTTCTCTCACAGAGGTCTAACCAAGCTGGAATGCGTATTACTGCCTTTATTAACCGTGTTAGGTTGTGTGGCTATTGTCGTTTGCACGTATTCTGCCATAGACAACTTTGTTTTGGAATTTACCCTACCCTGCTATGTAAATGCATCAGCTGTCAGTATTAGAGGATAGACGTAATCTGGAAAAACCCTAAGTGAAGACTCCTTTTAACGTTTTAACGGACGCCATAAAAAAAGTATAAAACTTCCGAATTATTTTAAGGGAAGTGTATACGTATTTCCTGCAGGTTAGGTATGGTTTAGTGTGTGTGAAGTGACAGTGTTTTATATAAGCATACTACACAAACAAGAGCTTCCCAAACATCCATTGTAATCCTTGTTAGGTGTACCTTTAATTGCATGTATATAATTTTACTTCTTGTGGAACTTGCTGCACATTACACATAGCCTGAATACACGTGGATGGCCGAGACGAAATATTGCAGCGATGATGCATTCGCGTTGAAGTTGAACAGTTGGGGGTTGAAGATGATCTACGTAGCGCAACGGTCAAATCGACCGATTGGTGAATAGTCCAAATATTCTATCAAGGAAAGGCTACGCCAACCTCTCCCACATACGTTACATATTTAGGCTATCTCTTTCACTTACATCCAACACATCAGGCCCTTCTCATCAATATACTGCTACCCTGTCTTATTCTGGAAAAAACCTTCAAACTTCCTCCATCCCTCACCTTAAGTGATCCATCAGTTCAGCCGTATACCACCACCAAAACACCATAAACCTCAACAGAGCCTTCCAACCCAACATAAAAGCTTCAGAATACCGAAAGTGAAAAACTCCAGACTAAAA
>JAIGNY010000185.1:42500-112500 GCA_020152595.1 Chiridota heheva | reverse complement strand
TTTTCAAACAAAACACATTTACACGTATCAAGCAATCATTCAAAGTTTTTGTTGCAGAACTACTTATGTTTATTATATAACGTATTCATACACCACTCCAAGTCCTATTTACAGGGACTTTACACCTTCTAATAGATTATATACTTCCACCTTAGATATTCTCCCTTTGTATAATTTCATTTTGTTAAGGATATCTTTGTAAAGGAAAAATCGGGTTCCGGCCTGATCCAAAAATTTGGATCCAGTACGTCCCTATGGATATCAAAATATGAGCATTTGAAGCATATGAAGATTTTTACATCTTCAGATCTTACCCGGCTATTCATTAATATGCACAATATCGATACTAGAAACAACAGGGACCATCTATGGGCCATGATGCTAAATATGACACGGCACTGATGTATGGTTATCGAGATAACGTGTTTACAAGCTGTTTTTAGTAAAACTACGTTATGCCCCGCCCACAATTCATATCAGTGATTTTGAACATTTTTATAAGATGGGCATCTACACCAACTCTAAAAAAAAAAACGTTATTTATGGCAAGGAAGATGCAAAACAGATGGTTATTAAAATTTGACCCCACTTATCCCCTCCCCTTCAACGTTTTTTTACTCCCACTTTATTTTACCCTATAGCCACGCCACTGGTTACAAGCGCAAAAATATTACGCATATAGAGTATGTGCATCAATCACGATATGGATTATCCAATCACTGGTCAAGGAATAGTACCCAAACATTGAGCGCACAGCAAAATACGCTCAAGGTTTGCCACACGTGTTGACATCTTTCATATCAAAAATGAACATTGCAAGAATGAAAGAAACATTCATTTCCGGATTCCTTGGAAAAATTTCATATTTGGTTTTCCATTTTGTTTTTTATTACTAAAGTTGTCCAAGTGCCTTTGACACTGTTTATCAGCGTTGTTCGTGTACAGTGGGCATACATAAATTAAAACTTGCTTCCGGTATACAAGAGGTACACAGCTGTGTGCGTATGACGTCACATGCACATACTATATTTTGCATTTGCGTGATAAACGCCCTCGCGCATATGTTGCCACGCACTCCATTACACAATACTGTGACTAAAACTAGCTATATTGCGTATGGCTGACAGAATGGTAATTTATCAGTCATGGACACCGCACACCAACCTCAAGACGCAAATGTTTCGTCACTTTTTCACGGCTGGTGAGCAGGTGAGTGAAATAAGTGTGAATGCGGAAATGACCAGCTTCAAGTACAGCATTCGTCCAAGTGCGCATCTACGCCCCTTGAAGATACATAAACAGTGCGTAGCGCAAATTTGGTATAAGGAATTTTGAAATATCACATCACATGACGAAATAATGACGTTGCCATGACTGGTCCCATGTTGTAAGTGTTTCCAGTGTGTTGATTGGTTAATCATGATATTTCTTCGGAGCAAGCGCTCTCTTTAGAAGCAGCGCGGAAAGGGAGAGAACACGCACACTTGCCCTGTTGTGTTTCCTTGCCAATGCATACAACAAGATATAGCAACAGAACAAAGTTAGCCTTTGTACTGAATACACGTTTGATCCTATGTTTGAAAAATTATACTACGATATTCTATACTATTTATCAAAAAACTGACCACAATTTCATTTCAATTGATCTGAAACTTATCTAACGACGAATTTTCAACTCTGCGAAGTTGTTTTAGCAATGGAAAACAAAGATTGTCCATGTTTTGGCGTTAAGCCACAGGCCTGCGACTGGCTGGTAGGAGAACCGGTTCTTAACATGTTCAATCTGAAGGTACAGTAGGTGCACCAATTCAGCACATTAGGAATTGTTTTTACCTCTGTTCGTTATGTGTAGTTTTCTACTTCTAAAAAATATCATTGATTAAAAGTTTACGATATAGATATTCTAGTTAGAAAGTATTTGAACTCTAAAAAGTTTTATTATCTTTTTTAATTTTCATTTTAAAATTTTGACAAGGTGTACATGTACCACGAAATGTGTACCAGTTGAGCGTATTTAAAACACGCGATTTTCTGCAATTCATCTCATTTTTATACATATATTCTACAGCTTTTCACAAATATATTGAACAAAATCATCTTAAATAAACTCTTTGACATTAGGTTTACATACAATGATACCCGCCGGTCAGTCGGCTATTAAATAAAATCCGTTTTAATATTGAACCTTTTTCTATCGTTTTTGTATGTACCAGTTGCAATAGGAAAATAACAAATTGCGTATTCAGTACGGCGCAAGCACAGTCAAGTAGTTAAGAGAAGACAATACGCTAAACTGGTACGGGAATTTCGCAAGCGATAAAGGTCGCGAAAACATGGAAAAACAATATTTATCGTGCAAACTTCGTTTATTTTGCAAGTTAACAATAATTTTAATACGTTATTTAACCTGCGAAGCTTAACCATATTTTTGAGGATTTTTTTATTCGTGCTTTTCTGATCAAAACGGAAAAAAAAGTAGTATGATTTTTCTACAGAATCAAGTGTCTCGAGTGATGTAGGCTCGAAATCAAAGGGTAAAAATGTTTCTTTTACTCGTGAACGGAAACATATTTTGAAGTTATAATTCAGCACAAATTCGTGATTTTGTATGTTTTAAGAGTAAGAACAAATGGTAAGATTTTAGCAATAAATGACTAGAAGTAAACGAATAAATAAATGCGAAAATACGCGGAATTGGTACATGTGCTGAATTGGTACACCTACTGTAGGCCTAAATGCTCAACACTGCATAGTATTTTTTGTTCTTTCTGATAGGCCTATAATTGTAGAGGCCTAATAGCAGAATAGTCAGATAGTGGTTGACGCGAATTTCAACCACTCCCGAATTTCGTCCACTACGTCATTCATGCAATTCTATCCACTTTGACAACATTTCACAAATTTTATGATACATTTACCAATTGATTATTAACCTCCAATATCCTCCATTTTCTCTAATTAGATGCTTCATACTTTAATTGTATAGGACTAGTTTTAAGATAATAATTTATTGAAGTTCATTTTGATCAAGATCGGAGAGCGAACATAGGCCCTATACGTTTTACTGGCAGCCTATATAGAAACCTACGTGGCACATCCGAAATCTCATTGAAAAAGAAAAAAGACTGTACAAAAGTTTATGATGACCTCTTCTGAACATATCACATTGATTATAGGCCTATAGATAAGTTTTTAAACTTTTTTACCGAAGATAATTTTCTCAAGTTTGGACCGAAAAGCTTTGCATATACTAGTGAGATAACATCTTCCTCTGTAAGCCCTACATGCTACACACTACATGCAATACAGTATTCGCAGTCAATGGCTATAGCGCATACTACGGTCAGATGTTTTATCAGACTATGCATACATTGACTTACTGAAGAAATGACCTTTTTCTACCCTTACTACCTTTTTGATCTTATGTGGGACCGAATTTCCAAGGAGTGGGACAGATTGTATGGCCCTCGTGCTATATCTCTATCTAGAAAATCAAGTGAGGCCACTATGTTTGACAGTACTTGAAGGACACTTTTCATTTTCAAAAAGAGGAAGTTTTGTTAATTTTCGAAAACGTGGGGGAAATTTCCCGCTGGCCCCCAATTCCTACTTATATGGTTTGAGTATAAGCGGGATTTGGGAGAGCAGTCCCACTCTCACTTTTTCCAATGTATACTTTTGTATGGTGATGTATTGTATCTTAACGTGATTTTGTGAGCCCCCTCCCCAACTTCTCCACACACACCACACTTTTGACTTCCTCCCACTTTCGGTATAGGAAAACACCGCCTATGGGTTTGAGATCGGGAAGCCAGGACCAATGTTGGCAATTGCCCATCGGGCGAATAGATAAAAGGCCTACTTTTGAAAATTAGTGCTTATCAAAAATTATTGGGGTATCATGCTTTAATTGTCAAACAAATGATAAATGTATGTTGCAACTTCTACGCACTGTTTGTGAAAGTGGATCTCTACTGTATTTGTTTTGAAGCTTCGAGAATGACCTAGAATAATTTGATATAACTTTCAAAAGCACCTCCTGCCAGGTCTGCTCCCAACTTTCAAAAAAGCACCTGTCCCTGTCTGCTCTCAACTTTTAAAAGGGCACCTCCTGTCCCCCTTCTCCCCCTCACTCTAGGGCAAAGGAGAAGCTGTCCCCTTGCCCCATGCTTCCGACATTGCTGGTTACAAGTTTAGTCTCTTTTTAACACTTTCGACACTTAGTCACTTTTTTTTTAACACGGACAAGAGTTTTTTTAATGAATTTTTCACTGGTGGGCCAATTGATGGCAAAAATGACACCAGTAGATAGTGTATTCCTAAAGTAGAGGCGGCGCCACCGGGCTCGGTTCGTTATGGCTCATACCACTCAAAAGTACTCAGTGCATTATCGTTTGGAGAATATATCACAAATCTAACTAAGCAATTTTGTTGTTGTTTTATTTCTGCAGACAAACGATTCCGTCGAATATCAGAATGGACGACAAACCACGTGCAAGTCACGTGTATCTCCGAAGCGAAGACTATCGCATCAGGGTGGTGCCAGGCGAGGTGAATCACCACGGTTCCAAAAAGGAATCAAAGGGAAGGCTAGTCCTATCTGCGTGCCTCACGTGATCAACGGAGTAAAGTGTGTCACTACTGTGTCTCCGTCTGAAGTGATCAAAGACAAGCCCAAAGAACGGCTGAATGACACCTACGAAGGAAGGTCGCGAAAACGATCCCGAACTGTTGCCAGTGTTGTGGAGACAAAACTAGCAGCGAGTGTCAAGAAGGCTCGAGGTGTTCCGACTGATGACGCAAACAGCTTTCTGCCAAAAGTTTACAAAGAAAGAAAAAAGCGATCACAAAGATCCAAAAACGTTGGACGCAGATCTTCCAAACGATGTCGCGAAGGTAGTCTCCAGAACATTGCTTCCATGCCAGACCATTATCCTGTCACCAACCGACAAGCATTCGTCGAAGATGGAGAGGTCAGGGCTAACAGAATTGCCAGAGACACTAAATGGGAAGTAACAGGAACAATGACCCTAGGAGGTCTGTCGAGCAATGGCGTGGTGATCGTTAAACCTGTTGGGATGCCACAAGCACCACCTGTGATGGGGCTCAGGAATCCTAAAGGGGACATAAATGTCTTAGTTACTTCAAACAAAGAAGCACTCTTTAAGATTGAGGACATGCAACAGGCGATGGTGATGTCATTACGTATAGGAGGTGCCGATCAGAAATCTGGCCGTCAACCAGATCTCATTGAAAAAGTAATTGAGCACATTTATCAAAATGGCGAAGAAGCTATTCGTCAACCGATCAAGTGGTCATCTCCACCAGATGATTTTTACACCTATCAGCTAAACGTAGAGGCCAATATGCCAAATCAAGGGAATGGGGAAATGAATACGACACGTGATGGGACACGTGAGAATGCAATTGGAACAGCTGTATGTCACAGTGACGTTTTGCCAATAAGTTTTCCTGGAAAGTGGAAATCCAAAATCGCAGCATCATACGCCCAAAATCTGGTAAACCAAGAAAACAGTAATGAAAGCGTCATAGAGAGAATACCTGAATCTCTATTAGAGTATCCGGAGCTAATTGCTAATCTAGACGTTGATGAACAGTCGCTGTTCGATAATTCTGCACAACTCGTTGATTTTCTCAAGCTTGATACGTGGACTACGCATGCGCATACTGAAATTTCCACGATCAATCAAACAGAATGCCCCAGAGAAAGTAGCGAACGTCAGTTTGATCTTCAAGATTTGGGCCTTCACGAAATGGGAGGTGGTGCAGCTCGGGAGGTTGAGAACATTCCAGACTTTTCCTCCGAAGTGCACAACTTTGTTTTTCCTGAGATATGGGGTGTAGATCCAAGCTTTGACCTCAACGAGGAGTGTCATTTTCAGCTGGAGGAAGCGGGGTTCAAAACCTGGTTTGAAGAGGATTTCCCGCTCTAAAATCATGTCTGAACCTGCGATATTTATTACTTACATTATAACGCACAAGTCAATCTAAGAACAAGCTATGGAAGACTTCAGTGTAAACATTATATCATCAAAAAGTATATATAGGCTACTTCTTGATATCATAACCATGAATCGTAGAATATTCCAAAAGTGAAAACCATATTTTGTATACAATCGTAATAATATTTGGCTGATAGCGTGACACGAGAAAATGTTCTACGTTCGCGGCAGATGGCCAGTCAAACTCTGGTTGGTAAAAACATGAAGACTTCAACAGTATAGGATAATACCACAATCATGAATCGTGGAATATTACAAAACTATAATCATATTTCTTACAATCAATCATTTTTGGCAGGCTAATATCAGAATATGACAATGCATTATACGTAGTTTTGCATATTCATATACATTTAACAGAATCATTTGATCAGAAATTGGTTAACTTGTAATTGTTCAGATAACTTGCAATTGTTACGATCACTCGTATCAAATCCATTTCAGTTTAATACTTTTCATTACTAATCATGAATGAATTTTGTGTCAATGAGAAAAAAACAAATAAATTTATCACATTGGCCGATGATGGAATTTCCCCTCTTTACAAGGTGTTACTGAGGCCAAATAAAGTAAATAAGTTGCGATAAGTAGGTCTACGATCAAAGCAATTATGAACGATTCTGATTCTGGATTATTGTACGTGAATGTTTTGAATATATCACGCTGATTTGTGTTTTATAACAATATAAAGTCAACTATTTTCGAACAGGATTATCAAAGCAATTGTGATTTGTGTTGTATCTTTTGTATACCAAGCTGATCGTGGTATAAACAATATTTAGATCACTACCATCAAGGGAATTGTGATTTTGATTATAATTTTTGTACATGTATGCCTATCTTTTGAATATTACGCTGATTGGGATACAAAATAAACATATAAAAAAACATTAAGTCAACAAAATTCGATAAAAACAATTAATGCAATTATGATTGTGATTAAGATTTGTGTACATGTATGTTTTTAATGCCACGCTGATGTGTTATAACAATATAAAGTCAAAAAGTTTCCATCAGGACAATACGCAATTGTGATTTTTGTTGTATCTTTTGAATACCAAGCTGATTGTGTTATTATAACAATATTTCGGCCATCAAAGGGAATGATTCTGATTTTTGTACATGTTTCTTTGAAAACCACGGATTGTGTTATAACAAATAAATATTGTTAAACTGTTTAAATAAAAACTAAAAATGTGTAACTGAGATTAACTGATAAGGATCTTCAACAAGAAAATTGGGGACCAATTTTTTTTTTTAAATTCACAGCTTGAAAAGTTCAAGGTCCAAAATATCGGGAAAATAAAGAAAAATTAGACCAAAATCTACAAAAATTGGAAAATGTATAGATCATAAATCTTAAAATCGGAACGATTTAGACTTACAGATCATGATTAGCTAATTGGAATATTGGCAACGAGTCGGAATATATTAATTTTGATATCTACAATAATGTAAAAAGCAACTATTCCTTAGTATTCAGGAGGCTATCGTTTTATTTGTGCTGAGAATAAATGTAACTCGGTATATCAGTATAAATGAGACCAGATGGCCAAAATTCACATCCAGTCCAGTCTTCAGAGGCAAGGATTTACATATTATGTTTTTTTCTTTCTTTCCAGAACCCAAATTGAGGCGCTCCACGAGTATGTGCTTGATGTTTGTGTTATTTCCTCTATTTATCAATAAAAAAGATGAATTATAATAAGGGGACTTCAATATCTAAAATCTAAAATAACACTTTTCATCTCTGTAAAGGGGCACTATTCAAACTTTGCAAAGAATGGAGGAGGGCACGTCAGCTTATGTCATGACAATGGCCCGGGTCCAAAGAGTAAGTTTTGCCATGCATGGTCCACTTCAAAGATGACTCACTAATGAAATTTGGGGTGTCTCACAAACTCTGGAAAGGTTAAAAAGTTTTATTCTTTATAAGTTATAAGTTTGTTTGATGAGGTCTTAACGGCACCACGACAACGAAGGTCAAATTGTGCCTGAGAGGTCAGATCATTTTGAAGGTAGTAAGGAAAGAGACCAGGGGGAGAATGAGAGAAATTCAAGAACAAAAGCCAGAAAGCTGTGATCGAGAGAGGAGGTGCATGGGTAAAAAAAAACAAAGTAGAGAGGGGGTGGAAGAGGAGAATTAAATATGGTTGTAGAGGAATGCATGCTAAAGGAAGGAGATTATTTTATCTAGAGGATTTTTCTGGAAGAACTCAGCAATTGAGTTGTGGGGAGCGAGGGAAGCTCTGGGAAGGTTGTACAGGGGGCAAGCAAGGACATTGTGAGGATGCAGTGGCAATTCTTACAGAGGGGTTGGGGGGAACCAATCAGGAGGTGGGAGTGAGTGAGGTGGGTGTGACCAATTCTAAGACGGGTAATATGAACGTTGTCGATACGAGAAAGAGGCATAGGTGCTGGAGCAGGTGGCACGTACCCTCACTTTTCTAAAACATTAAAAAACTTCCCTTTTTCAGAAAGAAAAAGTGCCCTGTTTCTGAGGTAAAAGTGCCCTTTTTAAGGAGGACAAGTGCCTTTTTTTTATGAACTTGTTAAAAGACTATATACCTGATCTTTTCATTAAAGTAAGTAACACAAAGTTTTCGCCTCTAAAAAAGTCCAAAATGAAAGGCTGTTGGGCCCCCAACTTTGTCTATAGGAAAAATTCAGAATAGTGTATGCGCGCAAAGTGCGTAAAATTTCACAATTTTAGTCTTTTTGGCGACGTGTTACTTGCTTTAATGAAAAGATTTAGTCTTTTAAGAGTCCAGAAGCATGCCTATTAATGAAACATTTATAACACACGAGAATATTGACATAATGCAGCCATATTGTTCAGATGTTGCGATGAAATGTCAGTTTCTAATTTATGTGCTTGAAATATTAAAAATCATTGTGTTGAAAAACATTTGAATTTGCAATAAGGCCGTTTCGCGCCTAAAAGCCCTGCTCTATTGTCTATTTTATCTAACATTTCCAAAATGGCGTGGTGAACAAATCAAATAGGAGTGGAAAAGTTGTAGCCATGACAGTAATGAAGTTCATAAGTTTTAAGTTTCCCCTAGCAAAGTTTTTTTCCCCAGACGTATTTCAAATTAAAAAAAAAGGAACATTGCATAAGGTTTTAACATTAGGATAGCAAAGGATCATGAGAAATATCACAAAATGGCGGCTTCCATGTTGCAAAATGTTCCCATTAATAATAACATTTATGTTAGAGGGGAAAAAACTGGAAGTTAATTAGGTTTGTCAAGAAAAATTAGGGGGCCAAAAGTGCAATATCTTAAAAATGAAGGGGCTATGGCCCCTGGTTTAAACAGTCTTACCTAATAGAGACATACGAAAGTAATGAACTGCTAAAAGTTTTCAAAAATCTTATTTGAAATCAATTTCAAGCAACAAAGAATATGCATTCATCAAAACAGTTTGCTTAAAGGAGCACTTGACCGAAAAGTGAGGGCAAATTTTTAGGGGTCCCCAAAAATAAAATGCTCATCTAGCACGCAACGGTATACTTATTGTCTGGTTAATATGAATGTTCAAGTGACCTTTGCCCTCGCGACGTCCGTGGGATATATGGAGGCACGAAGTTTGTCGATAACATATCTGTGAAATTTGCAAGAATGAGCGCCCTCACTTTTCGGTCTGGTGCTTCTTTAAAATTCATTGACAAATAATTTTATTTTTGCATTGATGTTCTAGTTTTCAATTGATCCAAATCATTAACCACCTGCCCAGTTGTCTGCTTTCTTCCTGGCTGGGAGATCAAATTGAAAATTAAATTTGTTTAAATTAACTGGTATTTTGGTAAATGTAGATGAAATGTGAGTAAAAGTGCAAGTAAATTTGATAACAATTCCCAAAAATTGAAAGAAATTTTCCAAAAATTGAAGTACATTTCCTGAAAATAGATGGGAGATTCAGCAGAACAATTTTGCTTTTTTAACCAGGAAATTTATGAGATTCTTGCCCCCCCCTACCCCTAGAGGGTGACCCCTCGTATGTATCTGTACTGTTCCCATTAACAATTATGAATCCTTTCAATTTGACCACACTCACAAGTAATTTGTAAATTTACGGGTGCCTTAATACCCACTGAAATCTCAAATGGGAGAAAGAGGGGGTTGTACACTTTGAGATAATCCAGCAAGTTTTAGGTCGCTTTTCATACTCCTAGCCGGCCACTATTGTTTGTACTGGGGCTTATTCTAACCATGGACAGGATTTGTGTGGAGGTAGTACAAATCACAAAATTCAATTTGCCTAACCAAAGTGTGGGTAAAATTATACAATCATACTAACATAAAAAATAAACCATTTTGCAAAAGATGAATATGGGGGAAAATGTAAGTGTGTGTGTGGAGAAGGGAGAGAGAGGGGGAGAAATCTCCTCTTTGGACCTCCTATGATTTCAACTATAACTATCACTGAGAATGGATTGTAACTTTGACATTCACAGAAGACACACATTTAAAGAAAAGAGTACTTGGATGTATCTTGGATTTATCAATGATTTATTGTTTGCTCCTATGAGGAACTCTTTTCCATGATATATACCATGTTACATCCCCATGCTGTAATAACGATACTGCACAGATCAAAGATGGCCACAGACATCCACAATATCAACTAGATCCATCAATAGTTCTCAAATATAGTCCTGAAAATGACAAAGATAAAATTACTGGTGGTTGTAACCAGGTATGAACTCCCCACCACCAAAATTACTGGTGGTGTAACTAGGTATAAATCCCCCCCCCACCACCAAAATTACTGGTGGGTGTAACTAGGTATGAACTCCCCTCCTCCCCCCACCACAGAAACAAAATAATAAAAAATAACAACACCCAGAAAACATGCTAAAATGTCCAGATTTTGAGGCAATGACCCTTTTTCTGTTTTTCAGTTAACCAACCAAACCTCCATAGTGGCAAGTTTAAGAAAATATTTCAGGTCATCATTATTTTTCCTCTCAGTGACTGTCGCCCCCTCCCAGAAGCCTAAAGAAAGGCTACACCTGTTATCTTGTGTGAAAGGGCTTAGGAACCATACAAATATTTGTCTTGCATGGTGACTTTTCACACAAAAAACAGCAACAAAAAACAAGATTTATTTTAAACTGAAGATGTTTTTGAGAAACAGCTGAATCTAACAATTGGTATTATGTATGACTGCTTTTAATCATCATTTACTTATTGCTAAGCATATGGGTACATTTATGTGTCTATGGACATGTAGCAATTTCTCCCCCCCCCCCCCCCAGTGCTTAAAGTCAAATTACGCCCCTGGGGGTGGCCGTCAGAGGCTTAATCCTGTGATGTATACCTGTGCAGTCACCTGAAAATATTCAAGTAAATCTTAGAATTTGTTCCTTAATTGCAGCCACTGAAAATAACGATAAAATCAATTCCTGGTAGAATTTGATTAAGGGTATGGTAAAGACTCAAAAACTTTTGGTCAGAATTTTCTGCACCGCATCAAAGAATTTAAATTTAGACATTTAAATAATTTAGACAAAGGATTTATTTATAAAAGGAAATACCAACCTCAACCTCTAATACATCACAAATTTGCATATGAATTGCATTTGCATCAATATCATTTGCATTTTGATGTCTGAGGTTTGGCATTTGCATATTAGCACTGTAATAATGCCAATTTGTAACCATATGTTGCTACTATGATGGTTCTTGATGGATTTTTAACGCTGCCTTTACATGATCATATACCTTTACATATCTTTAGTTGGTGTTTCAAGACACTGAGGAACACAATGTATCACTCCATTGACATTACAAGCTGCATATTTTCTTCTAAGCGTAGAAATTTAACTAGCTGTGAAATGACACTAGGGGTGTAGCAAGGAGGTTTTCTAATGGAAAGGGAGAGGGGGGAGGGAGAGGGTGCAAGCTTTTATTTGCCGACAGGTACTACTGATTTGCTGAAAAATTGACAATTAAATTTAGCAGCGATATTTGACACAAGGAGGGGGGAAATTGATTTTTGTCTCAACATACCAACAAAAATGTATGAGTGTCTTATTATGGTAAAACTATTTGGGTACAACTTTGATGGGTTCTTGATAGATTTGTAATGCTGCCTCTACATGATCATATATCTATCTATACGATCATATACCATATGATCATATACCATATGATCATGTTTAGTTGGTGTTTCAAGACACTGCTCCTGAGAACTGAGAAAAAAATGTATCAAATGATGAATAACTCCTGGCTATAAACTTTCAGTCGAATGCATCTAAACTCACCAAAGTGTTTCTAACTCACTGATGAAAACATACTTTTAAAAGTCAGAATGAATCTTTAGCCCCACATTTCATGCATAACCAAATCCACAATACCTGGCTCTTTACAATCAGTTCCATTGTGTGCATATAGATGATTGGAGTGTAATAACTGATGTGTAAAATCACTAAACTATCAGTGGTGGGTATTTCAATTGCTTCTAGCAGAGCCTAAAAGTTATAACCACTGAAATGGAGGTTCTTGCTGGTGAAAAGACTGAATATTTGTAGCAAGGATTCGGCGTAATGCACTTCACTGACATTACAAGCAGCTGCATAATTTTGTGTGTGTGTAGACTGAAATTTTAAGTAGCTGTGAACTGACAAACTTCCAATCGATTGTGATGGGACTCCTTGGTCCTATTAGGACTTATAACCATTTCATAGCAAACAGTTCCACCTCATCTCATTGTCTCCTGGTCGTAAAGGATTAGTTGTGTGGTCACGCAAGTTATTATTTGAAAGAGGACTTCAAATGAAACACAATGATAGAGTTGGAATTATTCTTAAAATTTTCCACGGTTCTGAACAAAGGTGTCAAAAATCTTACCACAAAAAATCAAGACAGAAATAATATTAATGTAGTCAATACATCTTTATATGCTTCCCTCTTTCGCAATTTAATGTACTATACATCGCACAATTATACGGGGCATATTTATCATATATACTGTTGCTTTAGTAGAGGTGCAGTGGAGCAGTGGCTAAGGAGTCATGCTCGTATTCGAAAGGTACCGGGTTCGATTCCTGTCGTGAGCATTGTGTCCTTGAGCAAGACACTTTACTTGCTTTAGTTCATTCAGCTGTGAAAAATGAGTACCAGCACTGCTGTGGTGTTTATCTGTGATGGACTGGTATCCCGTCCAGTCGTGTACTCTCATGCGATTATAAGCACCGGGGATAAGCACCAGATTGTTGGAATTAGCTTCATTTTTTTATACTGTTACTTCTTCAAGATATGAAAAAAGAAAAAAAATCTTCTTGCGAATTCCTGTTTTTTCCTGCTGTTATAACTGTTGCAAACTGTAGATTTTTTCCAGCTCTGCACAATGGTGAAGAAACTTCCTCGTTTATTTATCATGTTAAGGAGATATTTAAGTTAAAAGTTCTATCTAATCTGTGTAGAAATGACACATGCCAATATTGTGCCTCGACATCCACGACATTGCAACTCACAGCACCCTCACTAAATATTTCTTAAATAATGTACACGCTGTGTCCACTTAAACTATTCCCCGAATAAACTCCGTATGTAGAGTGTATGTATAATCGTACACTGTATGTATGGAGTGTGAGGGCAGTTATGCTTTAATTTTCAGTGGCCTTGAGATGTTGGATTTTCTAACATGTGGAAATTCCGAACATCGCTGATGAAAGGGCGCAAATTTTTCATGAGGTGTGAAAGAAAGTCTGTGCAGATGGTTGGTACCCTTATTCTCACATTCTTAACAATTGTTACCATATTGTAACAAATATAAATTGAACTTTTTCACTCATTTTAATTGAAACTTTCTTCAGGTGGTAAATTGTAATTACTTTAATAGATTCTGTTTACTACCTTTCAGACATATCTAATGCTTTTTAAAGCTCAAATTTTCATAGAAAAATATAACAGAATACATAACTTTGAGGAATGTGAGACAGTGCCATCACAACTAGTTTGATCTTAGTCATTTCTATTCAACTGATACGGAGCTTTAAACTTAAGTATCTGCTTAACCGGAATAAGCATTTTGAAGACTTTCTTTACCATTTTGTTTCTTTTTCAGTCCTCTTTCTTATAAGATGATCTTGCTTGATCTCTGAACTAACCCTTGGAATAAGAAAGAAACCGTCAAGTCTTCATTTGATCGCCGTCTGCATCTAATGACTTTTTGACATTCTTGGATTTGACCATGCGGCTCAGACTTTCATGCATCAAGGGGTATATCCTCTGACATCCCTCCGTGCACTTCTCGAGCGCCTGGGAAAGAAAAGAGAAAGCACTCCATAAACTCTTGACCTTACGTAATTTGCAAGTAGAGCTGTGAACGTTTAGGGATTTTAGTAAACGTGTACACGCCAAAAAAAGCGAGCGTGTATCGTGTACACGAGTTTAGTACCGTAATTTTCAAAAATACACCAAAATTGCTCCAAAACTACTAGGCGAAGTAAAAAAAACGCGCAACTAGTATGGCAAAAGTACTGGCTGCATTGCCCAAATAGACGCTGAGTTTTGCTTTCAAAATCGTAAAAAGTTTACTTCTACAGTACAAATCATCCTTTTTATGGAAAATATGCATGGAAATTCAGTTTAGCAAGAACAAATTACTTCCTTTCAATGTCATTTAAACTCAACATCGCGTAACTTGTTTGTCCTATTCGCTACGGCTTTCAAAGCTCTGTGAAAATCTTGCAAACTGAGGCCTATGATATACCTCGCCGTAAAACATTTCAAAACTACGCCACCACCACCAGGAAGTTCTGAAATATTAGTCCTCTCGAAAAAATGGCCGCCTTCTTTGCGAAGCATGCGGAATATTAGCTTTATTAAAACCTTTTTCTGTTTATTCATTATGCGATATTTTTTCTTTCTTGCAAAATTTATTTGACTCATCAGGTAATATTTACATGTAAATGTACTGATTGTCACGATTCAAGTGTTTTTTTGGTCGATGAAACGGGCCTTGATTGCGTGGGATTTAAAGCCTTATGGCCTAACGTTAGGCCTATTGTTAGTTTCACTGTTTACTGCTGCACATTCGCGGTGCATTTTACAAGTTAGATTACTCAGTTTTCGGCGAAATTAAAGTGCATAATATCCCCATTCATTGGTGATTACTGCGCATTTGTGATTCGCACATTTAAAAAAGATTATGCTAATTGGGTTTACAGTTTGTAAAAAATCATTGATTGGAATTTTGTCAGCCGAATGTGTATGTGATTTGAATCATGAATATTGATTTTCAACGGCAAGACACTAGGCCTATAATGTATGAAAAACGATTACTCGCAATGAAGTATTTAGTAAACGTTTACAAGATTTGCGAGCGTGTAGCGAGTACACGCTAAACGGTCACAGCTCTCTTTGCAAGTGGTTGATAAAAATGCTTGTGAATAAACAAATTAAGTAGTATGTAGCAAGAGAGGCACATTTTTTTCCCCCCAGGGAAATTCTTCATTTTTACCTAATTCTTTATTCCTTTTGTCAACAAATTGTCAAATATTCTAATTCTAGGGTAATAAATAAAAAAAAAAATAAAGTATATTTTCTTCTGTTAACAGTGATATTGTTTCTTGCCCAATTAAGTTACATCCATACTCGAGCCACTACGGCTCATCCACTAATGTGTATCCGATTTTGTTGGCGTAAGCTAATGATAGCAAATGACTCCCCTGGAGAGGATGCCAGTCCATCACAGGTTAACTCCCCAGCAGTGCTCATACTTATTTTACAGCCGAGTGTCTTGACAATGCAGAGCTCGCGACAGAAGTCGAACCAGGTATCTTTGGTATAAAAGCATGCAGGGCATAATTTGACTTTGATTGATGGGGGGTTGTAACACAAATTTGTCTGACACAAATTTGCATTTGCCCAACTTATCTAAAAACGATATACATGTGTCTACAATTACACAAAATAGAACAATTGGAAAGAGACCGCCCCCTCCTCTTTCCCCCATCAGTGACGTCGCCAGAGATTTGGACTTGTAGACACAGTACTCAAGTGTCAAACGCTGCACTGCGAAAAAGGGTGCGTCCTCTTAAGGAACCATGCCAGGTTTCAGGGGCAAAGCCTTGGTAGTAGGCAAAGCCCCAAGAACGATACTGTACTTGTTTTCAATGCTCCAATAAGGGTAAAAATCAGCACAAAAATTGAATTGATAAAAAGAAGACAATTTTAAATTATCATGTTAAAATTTACTCAGAAAAGCATTTGGGTTACCATTTCTAAACAGTTAGAGGAATTTCCCTTAAAAATTTTGGTAAACTTGTGGGATTCATGGGCAAAGCCTTGGTAGGGATCCAGGGGGCAAAGCCCCCTGAAGTATGAACATTTCTTGTTTTTGATGGCTCAAAATAACTCGTGTCATCGGGGCTGAGAATTTAAAAAGGAGGGGGGGAGGGGGGAAGGGGGGGTCTATTCATATATGTACCAGTTGCCCAATCCAAGAATTATGCCAGTATCATGATGATTCTGATATCTAGACGATTCGGGAGTGATTCCCATAAATCTCTGATATGAATAGTACATCCAACCAGTCAGCCATTTTCCAATTTTTCATAAATAATGTTATCAAGGTCCCTAACAGTTCCCAATTACTTCATGGTTGGTGACAACAGATTGCAGCAACGTACACAAAGACACTTATCACGACCCAGAAAACTTTGTTATACCTTACCTTCAATGAAACATCACAGGTAAGTTTCCCTCGCTGGAGAAGAGCACATATTTGGTTTAGCGAGGGCAGAAACCCCACTGTAAGAGTACCCTCCGCATCTTCCCCCGCTGGAAAGGATTCTTCCTTGACTGACGGGTCTAACAGCATCTGACTTCCACGTATCCTCTACAACGAAATATCCAGATTTATCCATTAGGTAATCATCATACATACATACACAATCATGGGAAACTGCTACCTACAAAAAGGTGCAATATGGGTATAAAGCTAAATCCACACCCAGGCCGTGTTCACCCATTAGGCTGGCCGGTGCTTATCCTCGGTTTATTTGGCGTTAGTGGATGAGAGCATATGCCACCCCATGACAGTCCATTGCAGGTCTGATAACTTTCCAGCCATGTTTCTTAGTATTTTTCTATCTTTTTCATTTTTGCCCAAACGGCCGCCCTTAGACTTTCTGCACCAAATCTGTCGTGGATTACTATTTCATAACTAGCTTAGAGTTAAAATAAAGACACAACGTATTTTAAGGTTCACGTTCAAGTTCAACAAACTCTGTATTCTGAGAAATATTATCACAAACTTTACACACATAAAACACAAATAAAACACTCCTGGTGGCTTACACAGTCTGAGAGAGAAAGAATATCACCAATTAAGTACCCCTCACATACTGTAGCTGATGTACTGATTACAAGTCTAAAAATAGTCAAAGCACAATGAAAAATAAGGCTTGACACCCTAAAAGATTCATATATAAATCATGAACCACATAATTTTCATACAAAGTTGTTAAAACTGATAAAATTCCATATCTACAGTATCACACAGAAAAAGATATAGTTCTGCAGTTCTGTTTATCTATTTGACCTAATGCTGGTTTACAGCTGGTAATTTTGCTTAATTTACTTTTACTCTTTACGTATAATTGAAAACAAAAACAAACATAAATAATAAAAATACACCATCTCGTAGTACCATTGCTTCTGTTCACCCATTGTTATTTCATTAATATCAAACACATCTATTCATTTGTTTATCACAAACTCAATAAATGACAACAGCACTAAAGACTGATCTGTAAATTCCCTGTTGTTTGAAATGGCACCATATGAAGTTTTGACTTACCAGTGTGCAACCAGAAACGACATCATACATCTCGATGCCAGCATCGGCCAGAGCCACAGACGCACATGTGATAGAAGCTGCAAGAGCTGATATGGAAAGGAAACTAAACATCAATGATATTATAGCTCAACCCATAACAATGCAAGAAGAATTGATTGCTTTTATTGATTTTATTTTTGTCATATCTGATATTTCTATGTTTTAAAAGTTTTATTTGAAGTCTATTCCATTCTTGGGCAATTCATGACTTGTCCTTCTCCTTAAAAATTTGTTCCAGCAAATCATAACCACAAACTTACTGTAGCATATAGTGAGACCACTTTATCTTAATTAAAATAACCACACAATAAGGACTTCATCCATTGCTAATATGATACTCAGCGCCAACTTCCACGACAACTTAGGTTTTCAGAATAAAGAAAATAAAGAGGAAAAATCTGACCTGATTATTTATCAGGTCAGGTCTGACTGTTTGAAACTTTAAGGAGCAGCACAACTAATGTATTCATCATGTTAAAAATCCAAGAATTTCAACTTTCCTGTATGAGTTGTATTCAGTTTGTTTGTTTGGGTTTAATGGCACCTTAACAGCCAGGTCATATGTGCCAAACGAGGTTAGTTGTGAATGACTGCCAGATTGGTTCTCAGTGATGACTTAGTTTTGTGGTGGGTGCACTAAAGTTCACGTCGTAGCGATGTCAGAAAAATTATGACAAACTATGTGACATTCAATGCATGGTGCGATCATGTCTCCCTCGATTACCGACGTTGTCGAGATCAAAAATCAATTCCACCACAACGTATGGTTAGAAAATACATTTTGTAAACAAAACAAAATTTCTTACATTTACACATTAATCTTCATAAATGTTAAGTTAATTTCCTTTCGCCGGTCCTGAAAAAAGATTACTGACCAAACATGTTTCAAAACGGCCAAATTTGTCATATTTAGCCGGTAATCGGCCAAACTAGCAGCTAAGGTTGTGACACTTAGCAATTTTTTCATCAACGTACAGCTGTCACCATTACGGTCCTTGACCGTTTAACCGTAAGTGATGATGTAATTATCCAGTGACGTAATATTCTGTACTGTTTATGTGCATAATCACTCACATCATGCATGTATCAGTCATTCCCTTATGCAAACTTGCAAAGCCTACTGCCGTTTTAAAGATAGATTGCGTTTCCATGTTAGGGTAAATACTTAGTTATTATACACATCCCTCAGTATGGGTTGACATTTGGATTACCGTATGAGGGTTGTTATAAATTGGGTAAAATTCCTGTTTTTTAATTCATCCACTGTAGAAAATTGATGATCGAAAAATAACTTACCTTTGAGATATTTTTATACCAATTATTCCAGACCCCTAGCTTGATTTAAAAAGGGGCAGGGTGCTAGACTTGTTGAGGGGCGCATTAACGTGTGCATTAAGCATTGCGTCTTTTCGGCGTGGAGTCCAAGGGCCCCCTTAAGCCTCAATCCCCAGGCCTGGTGAAAAGCTCTGGGATTTTAAACTATTCTGATTAATAAGGACCAGTAATTAGCCAAACAGGATGATTGCTTACTATGCTATCATTCTGTGTTCTGTATCCATGTAAGGTAATTCATTTATGTGGTTAATTAAGATCAAAAAAACAATTGAATCTAAAAATATAAAAAAATACATTTTTTTCTCATGAGGAGCAGGGTGGACCCCAGGGTGCAGGGCGAGCCCATGGAGTTGCAGGGTGGACCGCCCCTGTGAAACAGCAAATCTAGGGGTCTGTAGTCTAAATAATACACTTTTCCAAAAAACTTTTCCTAAACATTTACCTATTTAGCACCACGACGGGATAAAGTTCTCTGATTCAATGTTTTGGTCGCCATCTTTCTGCACGCTTGTGATCAACTATTCAAACGTTCACCACAAATAAGTTTTAGGATGATCCACTAGCCTGTAGGTTGATTTTTCACTCACAATATTTTTTGGGTTTGTATAATTTCATTAAATAGTTTTAGTATAAAAACTGTGTGCTAAAATAAATCCATAAAAGACAAAGAAATGTTTAGATTAAATAATTGTACTTCATAAGTATTATCTTTGATTTTTCCCCCCCTTCAATCTAAAACAAAATACCCCCAATAAAATATTATAGCCCAGATAGCAGTGTTTTGAACTTTGACCGTACTTTGGAGTCCAGAAAGCTCGTCAGACAATTTTAGGGAGTGAAAAGCAGCCCAGTAAATACTTCAATAAAAGTAATAAAAATCACCGTAAAAACAGTTTTTGAAGACATGGATGGGATTTAAACAAAGCATTGTTGGCAAAATTAAAGGTAAAATGATTACGTTTTCACAAAGATCTTAAAACTGAAATTTTCCTGTTTTAACACAAGGCTTAAAACAGTAACGTAAGAGCAGGGTATAGGTATTTGTCGTACTCTAAACTCTCGGACGTCCAGCCATCACTGCGGCAGCTAACACCACTCGTATCAGTCTGACAGAAGGGTTAAAACGATAGTGGTAAATTTATATCCTAACTGATAAATGTAAGACGAAAATTCATGAAAAATAATGGTACTAATGAAAAGGGAATTCACACCACCAGGTTTCAATCATTTTCATTACACTTGAAGAAATGACTTCAAGAAAATGAAAACAACCACAATACTGCACACTAACAAACCTAGTATTTCATTGAAGAAAATATGTAAAGGAACATACCATGAGCAATCCTGCAAAGTAATTCAAAACCAAACTTTATTTTCAATAATCCTGATAATAATCCAAACACTGTCAACAAAGTTATCAGTTAAGTAGGCCAAACTGCCATAAAATATACTGCACATATTCACACCAGGGATTAGTTATTTGGGATCCCTGGCCCTGTTCATACACACAGCAAGTCTGCAATACCTCACGCTTGAGATATCCACCGGTGTTTAAGACATAGGCAGTTCGGATTAAACGTGTGATTCTCCTCGAATATTGCATGGCCCACTTAATGATGGAATGTGAAAAAGTTGGTACGGTATCCCCATGACCTTATTAGGAGTTACAGCGTGACTGTGAGTGAAAGATTTTCACATTAGCCAATCACGTGAATCGATAATGAATGGATATGGGCAGAAATTTCTTGTGTGTGTATTTGACGGGTTATGTTAATGGGCACTAGCCTGGGCCTAGGGCCTTCCTTATGAGCACAAGCTAGCTGTGTACCATCCAATCCAGGAACCGTGGAAATGTTTAGTGTTATGCGTATGGACCCTGGGTGAAAAATGTGAAGGCAATAACTTAGTGGGTGAAGATAGACACGAGAAGGTTAGTTAAATGGTTTCGTAAATTTATGCAAACTTTCAAAAATAAACATACAAATTGAAATTTACACGGAGCATGATTTCCTAAACGGTTAAACGTCACAATTTTACTAGCAGCCCTGGGTTGCCCCATCGAATACTACCGTACCCAGCTGATTCTTCCACATGTCCACGAACACTGTTAAAGGATTAGTTCAGTAGTCAAGAATGTTCATCTTATACGAAAGAGGACTTCAAAAGAAACACAATGGGTGAAGAAAGCATTAAAAAATATCATTCTGTTAAGGAGATATTTCAGTTTAAAGTTTAATATCATTTCTGTAGAAACAACTGAAATCAGACTAGTTGTGATGTCACAGCCTCAGATTTTTGGGTCTTTATGTATTTTAAAGGAAGTGTATTCAATTTTTTTCACTATCTAAATTATTTTTCCTCAAACTTTCCTCAGGTGGTATATTATAAGTACCCTTCCTAGATTCAGTTTTATTACATTTTTGACATATCCCATGGTTTTTAAGCCACAAAATCGCAGGACAAAATATGATAGAATACATAAAGACTTTGAGGGATCTGAGGCTATGACATCACAACTAGTCTGATTTCAGTCATTTCTAATGATACCAAACTTTGTCAATTTAAATATCTCCTTAACAGAATAAGATTTTTTAATGATTTCTTTACCATTTTGTTTCTTTTTAAGTCCTCTTTCATATAAGATAAATATGCTTCACCACTGAATTAATCCTTTAACAGGTTTGGAAACAAACTTTTATTTCTAGCAATCTGCTGCCCATACGGCACATCTCAGCTTACGCAATGCCGCGTGCATTTACCAATCCAACAAAACTTTATCCTTAGTGCAATTAAGTTTAAAATTCTATCTCCTGTGATGCATAATGCATTTAAGTATAATGTTTTAGACCCCGTGATGCAATGTAGCACAAAGTTATTGACACTTACTGTATGACAAGTGAAAATGATTCAACAACTTCACATGTTATCTTCTAAGCTATGTCATGACCTATTAAGAACTCGTACTACAATCTGCATCCGATACGATACAGCGTGACCTAAATAAGATTCTGAGAATTTGCATATTCATAGAAGAATGTCCAAATTCTGATTGAAAAATACTACGATATGACTAAACATACATGTCCGTACATGTAACTAATAGACATGCATGTGTATAAAGGACCTGCCATTATGGAAGCATACGCCAGTCAAAACCTCGCAATGGCGTAATTCCAATAAAGACGCGACCTAATATCGAGGTTTTGACCGGCGAATGCTTTCATATGCCATACCAACTGACCAATGTCATAGCCCGTCGCGGTACCGGTACGAAACGTGATAGGATTACTGTCTACATACAGCTAAAAGAGCTTTTTTAGCGCCATTACGTATTAAAATCTGACACTTTTCTAGACAAAAATTTTACCTTTCGGAAACTTTAAATAAAAAACAACATGGAATATCTCTTATTAAAATACAAGTCTTATGAAGCATACAGAAATCTTGTTTGAACCAGAATCTCAAGAGCAAAACTGTTCAAACCTAAGAAGAGATGCATTTTAACACAACTTTTTACAGGCACATATTGGAGCTCACGTACGATTTGATATCCCCACGCATTACACTCTGTGTAATGGGTGGAGCTAAAAATCACACAGCACCAATTAACAACTATTATTTTCCATTGAAACCCTCTTTTTAAGTTTCAAACATATGTGACCAACTCGTTGACATAATAACATACCAAATTCGTATAATTCTGTGGTTTTAATGGAAAGAAGAATCTATTGAAGTACAGTATCTGTAGTTTAACGTCTGAAAAAATATGAGTAAAATATTTTCAATGAGAACTAAGCATCACAAAATGATACTAATCCCTCCAGCACTGGTCACATGCACATATATTACTAACTTATTCTCCTTCTACTTGCATACATGATGAAATAACCATCCTTATGAAGAATGGTCCATCAATCACTCATGGGTTTTGCACAAAGTCCTCCCAAGCATATAATGTATATTTTTATTTAGGCTCTGCCAAGGACTAATCTGATTCGTATCACTGAACAGCACTTATGTAGCAAGCTACATAAGATGAATGACCTATTGTGTACAGTGTAACAGCTAACAAGTGAACTGTGAATAGACTATGAAGATGCTATCTGATAAGAAGGTATAGATTACTCCTGTGTTGTGTATGGTGTAACAATAGCTAGATGCTAGTCAATGAAGTGTGAAGAGTCTCGGGTTGAATGGTGTGGATTACCCCTGATTTTGAGAAAATCGGGGGTGTCAGGTTGGAGGGGTCTAAGGACCAAAAATTCTTAATGTACCTACCTTTCACTCTAATACAATCAGCTACCCACCCTCCACTCCCTACCCACCCTCCACTCCCTACCTACCCTCCACTCCCTACCCAACTACCACCTACCTACCCACCACCACTTATCATTCACCTACTTGACATCCTCTCATCTACCAACCATACAATGACCAATCTTTCATCCACTCATTATCTCAAAACAAACCTTAGAACCTTCTCTCCCTTTTTGTCCCACAGCTCACCTCCCCTCCTTCTGATAACTTTACATTCATGGAAAACACAGCCTTCTTAATTTCAAGACTGAAATACCCCCCTAAATCTAAATCTTTGATTGAAAACCGAATGCAGATTCAATTGGTAGTCATCATATATCTTTAATGATTTGTGACTTCAATTTCAGCCAGAAATATTGCTTAGAGACTCCATTATTTGCTTTTCCTTTCATGCCAGACAAATATTTCAATCGCTATTCATGTTAGGAATGTATTGCTTTAAGTTCTTTTGATGCAGTCTGCATTGTATAAATTTCCTTTCAAGTGAGACAAAATGATAAGAATTCCTTTCCAAGATCAGAAATCGATTGTATCCACTGACTAGAACATACCGTACATGTGTGGATGAATGGACAGATAGAATGATGGATGAACTGTATTTAAAGATCTCCAACTTCATTGGGAAAAACAAAAAAGCAGTTAGAATCAATTTTCTATACCATACACTGACCATTGTGACATGGAAAGTGAATATGTGACAAAACTCTACTGCAGATGAGACTTCACACCAGTCATTTTTCTGCCACTTAAATAAGATGTTTTCAAACATTAATTCAACCACATTTTTATACAAATATGTAAAATCACCTACCACTGCCATCATTCTCTAACACCTCCACAAAGACCTCTACTTGGGATTTAGGGAACTTATGCTGCAAGGAGAAAAAGAACAAAAAATTGTTGATAAAATGGTTGAGGGAACCTATAAGCACCAGGGACGTCGCTAGGGTCTTCTGATTGGGGGGCATTAGAGGCATTAGTTTCCAACTGGGTTTTTGTGAGAGTTCCGAAGAGGGACGGTTGAATTTCCAATTCTAATTTTCAAACTGGCATCCATTTTTTTGTTTTTTTGGGGGAAAGGGGATGGGGTGGGGTGTCACACCTCCTGTAGAGACATCTCTGTAAGCAATTAGGTTTTTGTGAGATCAAAACAAACTTTTATAATTATATATAGTTATGAATTTCTTGCATCTATCATTTATGTTCATTTGTAAAATTGATTGTCAAGAAAATATACATGCACAGCATCTGTTTTATGTATTTTGGACAAACACAACATTGCTTTATACAGAATCACTCGTACACTACATCCACCTTATGTTAAAAAAGAATTTTGATTTTCTTCAAATTTGTCATTTATCTGAAGGCTATGAAACAATGTCCATATTTGCCTGAAGTAGACTGGTCAGCTTTTACTGCATCTGGTTTGCCCTTGAGGTAACTTCTACACTGATCAGTTCCGTTATTGATCTACACCTATATTCAAGAGCTGCAGTGGTTCATTGGTTAAGGAGTCATGCTCTTATGTGCAAGGTACCAGGTTTGACTCTCCTCCCAAGAGCTGCATTGTTTCCCTGAGCAAGACACTCAACTTGCTTCCACTCCACTCAACTGTAAATGAGAAACAGCACTGCTGGAACAATCATTCATTCAAAACTCTACATTGTCTGCAATGATCTTAGGGTCATATTAAATTATGCTGCAGTTTTAAGATCTATGGATAGGTAGCAACAGCTCAAGCTTAATTGGAAGAAAATATGCTTTAAGTCTATAAACCATGAAAATAGCAAAAACTTTTAGAAATATTGGTTAGAAATTACAGCATTTTGAAAATTTGAAGGCTTACTATTATGCAAATTTGATTGAAATCAAAAGAAGAAAACCTATGTATTTTCTAATGTTTACTTATTGGAAAAAAATACTCTATAAAAAAGAAAACTTCAGTGAATTTTGTTTTTATAGCATTATGAATTTTAAGGCCAATAATAAACAAGTTGAGCTATATTGGAAGAAAATATGATATAAACCAGAAAACAACAAAGTGTTTCATCAATTCTTTTAGCATTTTGAATTTCAAATTGTTTGTTTGATGAGGTCTTTACGGCACCACGACAACGAAGGTCAAATTGTGCCTGAGAGGTCAGATCATTTTAGAGGTAGGAAGGAAAGAAACCAGGGGGAGAATGAGAGAAATTCAAGAACAAAAGCCAGAAAGCTGTGATCGAGAGAGGAGGTGCATGGGTAAAACAAAAACAAAGTAGAGAGGGGGTGGAAGAGGAGAATTAAATATGGTTATAGAGGGATGCATGATAAAGGAAGGAGATTATTTTATCCGGAGGATTTTTCTGGAAGAACTCAGCAATTGAGTTGTGGGGAGCGAGGGAAGCTCTGGGAAGGTTGTACAGGGGGCAAGCAAGGAGAACGTGTTGGATTGTGAGGGTGCAGTGGCAATTGTTACAGAGTGGTTGGGGGCAACCAATAAGGAGGTGGGAGTGAGTGAGGTGGGTGTGACCAATTCTAAGACGGGTAATATGAACGTTGTCGATACGAGAAAGGTTGAATTTCTAAGCCTTATTGTAATCAATTATGCAAATTTGTGACATCACACCAAGAAAACCTATGAATTTCGTAGCTTTTCAACCCTTTACTAAGGTCTATTATATTATTATGCACAGGTAGCAATAAGTCTAGCTTAATTGGAAGAAAATATTTATAAGCCACGAATAAATGAATCTGTGAGAACTGATAATCATCTTTACCAAGCAAACGGCCGGAGCTAGAGCCTCTTTGATGATCAGTGCACACTGCTTTTCCTCTTCATCTGTTTGAAAATTTCTTCTCTTTTGACAAGAAAAAGTGGCAAACTTGAATTCACACTTCAAAATTCCATTCATGCTAAAGATTTCCTTTCTGGCAACCTCACGGGGACCATACACTGCACATATGACCTTGGTATGGGCCATTTCGATGTAAGCTGATCCTTGGGCTTGGCTTATCATTCCTGTATTCATAACTGGGAAAGAAAAAGACACAGAAACATCAAAGGCAGCAATCAACCCTACTTTAGTTTTGTTTTCAGAGGGGTACATGATACATCTCTTTTTTTTTTTTATCTCCACTTTGCCCCTTCCCCCTCCTCTACCAGTACATATGACCTTGGTGTGAGTCATTTCAATGTACACATGCTGTACCCCTAAGCTTGGCTTATCACCCTTGTAGTCATAACTGGTAAAGAAACAAAGAAATTGATACATCAAGGGCAATAATTGAACAATAACAAAATCATTTATAAAATCATCAACAAATCTGAAAATTTTCAGTTATTTTGATAATGGAATCAAGTTGTATTAACAAGGAACACACTTTGTCCCTATATTAGGATTTTACCATAAAATGATTATTTTACATTTGAAACAAAGGTCATGTTCACAGTACCTCATAATTCTTTCGCTCATTTTCACCCTATAAACCCCTTTCTAAGCTACAGCCTACAGGTTTAAAAAAGATGCAAATACACTACTTTTTTTTGTATTGTTTGTTATCTAATTTTGACTCTTGTCAACTATTACAGCCAACAACATGAACACATTTTGGTGATATTTCTTTTTCTGCCTCTGCACCCAAGCTTTGGAATTCACTGCCTTGCTACCTGAGATTTTCTCCAACACTGGAATCATTTAAAAACAAAAAAAAAATTATCTTTTGATCTACATTTTTATTCTCAACAATTAATTTTGTACAAATACGTGAAAGATGTATTTTTTTCTGGATTTCAGGTCTGAATAAGTTTAGTTATTATTTTATTATTATTAATAATATTGATTTACAATTGGGGTGCCCTTTAACTTCATACTCTATGGCCCAATGTCACGACCTTGTAAATGCCCCTTTCTGCCACTGGCATCCTGCCCCTTTCTGGTTTAACTATTCAGTAATCATTGTTTCCTGTGATCAACAACAAGTTTACAACATTTTACCATCATCACCATCAATCATGCCATCTTTCCTCTTCAGCCCCTTACCACACTAAACAACTTTCGGATACAGAGATTTGTGTTTGTTGCTTACATATTGGTCTGATTTCATCTGCTTTCTTCCATCCTGACGTAAGCCCTTACTATCAATCTGAAAGAGAAACAAAGAGATGTTGGCTTTACATCAAATTTGTACAAAACAGAAATGACAATCCCAAAAAGTACTAATACAGCTGCAAGAAGCTTGTACAAATTTAGTTAGGTTTTTCTTTCATCTAATTTTCATAAAGTATCTTTGCTTAAATAAATTCAATATAACAAAGTTACTGTAAATTCTGACTTCTCCAATGAGCCTCACAAGTACTAAGTAGAATGCAGAACCTCTGTGAGATACAGCTTCAATAATTATAGTAAATAATAACAACATATCAATGACAAGTAAAAAACATGCGATCTAAAAAGAAGGAAAATACGATCATACTTACTGTAAGTGAAAATCTGTTACAGCTCTTTCTCATATTACAAATAAATGAAGTAATAGCACAAACACACTTTATATTATTAAATCATGTTTGAATGGAATTTGCTTATTATTCTGAAGATTTATGAAACTTTCAAGTCTGCAGTCTCAGTATATTTCTCCAAAAGGTACTAAAACCATCACGAGAAGTGTCAACAGTTGTGCAGTCAACAAGGGTAAATTGATAAAAGAAATGTTCAGGAAACAAATAATAATTCATAAAAACAGTGTGGTGCAGATTAAAAAGATCTAAAAACAGGAATAGTGAATGCACTTTGGGGCGAAAGCACCAAGTGTTTGTAGCTGGATCTTTAATCAAATGTTAAGGAGATATCCATTGAGAGACAGCTACATGGAAGGAGTTAACTGATGGTTTGATCAAAAACTGTTGTGGGGCAGTATTCCAAAGACAAACACTTTTGACACAGAACTGGTATTTGAAGGCTTCAGAATGTATTATATCAAAATTCATGTTTGACTGATGGAGTAACAGATGAAGGGAAGCTGATATTGACCAGATTGTTTCTTATCTTATAAAACATGCAAAGGTCTGCTAATGCTCTTCGCTGTTGTAAAGATTTCCACTTAAGCATGTGGCGGATTTTGCTGCTGAGATCCGCATTCAGGCTATAATCGTAGTAATTATAACATATCTAACTGCTTGTCGCTGCACTGCTTTGATTTGATCTATGTTTAGCTTGGATTCCAGCATGTAAAAGCATTATCAAGGTGTGGGTGAACAATGGTATTATTGGCAGTGGTCTTGATTTCACTAGAACACATAAATAATTATAACCCTTAGTGGCTTGGGAGCAAGCAATTATTTAGTTATTTTTTTAATTTGACAATGAATTTGATGGCTGCAAATAAACGTTGGTGCTTTAAAGTCTAACACGGCTTTCAGAATACATGTAGCTCAAATATTTCCAGAGTTTTTTTTTTTTCCTATGCAGGCTAACACTAACGACCCCTATGGATGCCCTATGGCTTTAATATAAACCTCAAATGTTGGTGAAGCTTGATTCTTGCGTCTCTGGTCATGAAAATTTAAAAATTGCAAGATTAATTTTTTATCAATCATTGCAAAAAAAATTTTAAAAAAAATTCCTCCTTAGGTACAAATCAGAAAAAAATTGAATTTTGGTATAAATTGGTATCCAGATGCAAAATATTTGGTACCAAGCCACAAAAGGTATTTGGCAACTCTGTACTAATGTGCTTCTTCATGATGTCATCGTGGATATTTCTTTGGTTTTTGGCAAATTGCTGTGTTTGAATGTCTATTGGGGTGCAGAATTCATCGTCTTTACAAATTACATATCATCTGGAAAAAAAATCAATAAATACAGTAGCTTATAAAGAAAGAAGGGAGACTTCGGCAAATGTAAGCTGAGTAAAAAATGTAATTAAGATTCTGGTGATCAAAAAGATGAATTTTCATATACGATTCGGGAATCGCGATAGGAGAGTGACCCACCTTGTTATATATATAGGTATAGAGTATATAGACAGTAGAGTATATAGACAGTCGAGTAAAACAAAATTGCTCAATATGAACTTGATATCGAACGATCTAAGCCAAATAGGGTTTTTATGGCGAAATAAGTCTCACAAAAGCTAAATTGACAATTCGATCCAAATTACCATTTTTTTACGTCCAGGAAATGCCAACCCCACAATACATAAAGCTATGTTGCTTCCTTTGCGGCTCATTTTCGCGTGCTAAGTTCATTCAGTTAATTGTTTTGCAATCGGCTACACCAATTCCTGACTTCGGAAGTGTGAAATGTTATGAATTTTCGCGAAACCGGAATTTCAACAAGGCTGTATTAAAAGTTTTAAGCTTACCAAAGTTTCTGATTCGGAATTCTTCTGGTACAAATATGGAGGTTGTGTCTCAGAAGGACCACATATGCGTCTTGAGTCTCTGGCCATACTGTGTATATATAAAGTCAGATAAAATTAAGTTTGATATAATCAAATTTACACAAAATATGCTAACACTTGCTGTGAAATCGGCTTTTCACATGAAGGTAGCACGCAGCTAAGACAGTGTAAAACCACAACTTGTTATACATAACAAGATGACGGGCTAAGAAGGGTTAGTCACTCCATAAATAGCCCAAACTAACACCACCGCCAACACAAAAAAAAGACTGATGGATATCGGGATACAAGGTGAAATCGATGGACTAGACTTTTAAATTTTATAGAACTGTAGCCAGGGGTGCCGAAAGGAACTCTTAGTAAGGGGAAGAAAATCCAGGGAGGGCACTTCTTTATATTCAAGATTTCTAATGAGGACAGAGAGAGCAAGAACCCCCTGAATTTCCGGGGTTTTCCGGGTGTAAGTACACTTGATTTGATTTGTATAAGCAATGAAGATATGGTGGACAATATTAAGTACTACAGTCCCCTTGGAAAAAGTGATCACTCTGTTCTGGTTTTTGACATTTTGTGTTATTTCAAGAGATGCAATATGAGCGGTAAAGTTAAGCTTTATTATAATCGTACGGATTACATCAAAATGAAACAGGATTTGGACATTGATTGGGAAACGTTATTGTGTAACTGTGAGGATAATGTTAATGTCATGTGGAATGTATTTTCAAGTAAACCTAATACAGCTATCAATGATGGTGTACCACATAAATTAGCTTCTCTTAGTGGTGAATCCAAGAAAAGCAATTTCCCAATAAACATTAATGTGACAAAAGCAATAAGGGAAAAACACAGAGCATGAGAGAGGTGTTAGGCAAGCAACAAAAATGATGCGAGTAGAAAAGAAGATTTCCACAGAAAAAGAAACATAGTCAGAAAACTGACTAGGAAATTAATTACAGAAGGATAATGAAATGGATATTGCCAAGGACGCTAAGAGTAATCCCAAGAGATTCTGGCAATATGTCAAATCTAAACTACATATGACTTAAAGTACAGGGATATTTATGGAACTGTTAGGACAACCACATCAGATGGAGAGACAGCCGAGGTACTTTCTAAGATTTTACCAATGAAGTAAGGGATCCTCCATTAATTGAAGAGAAAAGTTATAAGTATGAACTAAATGACTTTGATATCACAGAGGAAATGATTGAAACCAAACGTAACCAGTTTAATATCAGCAAATTACCTGGGCCTGACTCTTTTCAATCGCCGAGTTACGGAGTTACGTTTTGCAGTTGTTGAAGTCTTTGAAGTTAATTTTTAAATGTTTATCGAAATCCAGGAAACTTCCTGATCAATGGAAGGACTCCAAAATCTCAGCAATATTTAAAAAGGGCAGCTGGAAAAAGTCTTCCAACCACGGACCCATCAGTTTAACATGTATTCTATGCAAACTTATGGAATCTTCAGTGAGAGATTATGTAATCTCCCATTTCAAGCGTAATTGTCTGCTGACCAACAAGCGCTTTGATTCATTAACGTTAGATCTACAGTCCCAACTTTTACATGTAACGGAAGTTTAGTGGGAAATTTTAGATAATGGTGGGAGAATAGATGCCTTGTATATGGACTTCGTGAAAGCCTTCTACAAGGTTCCACATAAGAGGCTACTGGTCATAGATGCCTAGTATATGGGCTTAATTAAAACCTTCGACAATGTTCCACATAAGAGGCTACTGAGCAAAGTATGCAGTTATGGTATTAAAGCCAACGTTCTTGGTTGGCTCGATTCTTTCGTAACAAATAGGAAGCAAAGAGTATGTGTTAACACTCACTTCTCCAGTTTTAAGAAAGTTACCAGTGGCATCCCTCAGGTAAGCGTAATGGGACCTATTCTTTTTGTTGTCTATATCAATGACTTGCCAGAAGTTGTTACACACAGTAGTATTTATATATTCACCGATGATATCAAGTAAATATAAGCAAACTGTCATGGATGAGAATAAAACGAAGCTTCAGGATGATTTAGACTCTGTAGTTGAATGGTCCAACCAACACCTGGCTGTTGAAGTTTCATCCGGATAAATATAAAGTGCTGGAACTGGACAAGAAGCACATACTAGCAAAGAGAAGGACTTGGGTGTTATTATTGATTCTGAGCTAAATTTTGAGTGCCATATGCAGGAAAAGATCAATAAAGCCAACAGCATTATGGCTCTGGTGTGTAGAACTTTAGTTACCTTGATGAGAGCATGTTTATGCTTTTATATAAGGGATTAGTAAGACTGAGACTTAAAATTTGCTGTAAATTTTGTTTATTTTCGAATACTTTTCTTACCATTTCGGTGAATTGTTTGACAATTTTGAGGAAATTTTATTCAATTTTGGCAATTTGCTGAAAATTTTATTCATTTTTAGGCACTTTTCTTAAAATTTTGATGGATTTTTTGATGAATTTTTATTGGAGTTGTTGACTTATTTCACCAAATATTCTCATAATTTTGACCAATTGTTTCAATTAGCCTATGTTTATGATTTTATAATTTTACCTGCCAACCGTGAAGGTGAAATCCTCTAAAGCCATATTATTTTTTCTTTGCACAATGAGGGGTTAATCTCCCCCCCCCCCCCTTCCCCTGTCACTGATCCCTCAATTTGTCAACGTTGGAATAAATGACGTCTAAGAGGCGATAGATTAAAACTTACAAACTTTGTAATGTTTATGATAAGGAAGTTAGTCAAATCTTCAATTAACCTCCAGCATCAATAGCGATAGCATTGAAGGCCATCGCAAAAAATGTTTAAATCAAGAGCCAATAAAACATTGGGATCAAATTGCCTTTAGCCACAATGCTTAGAACAGCCTGCGTGACAAAGTGATCTCATCACGTACCATCCATACTTTGGAGAATAATCTTGATAAGTGGAGTCAGAACCCGTTATCTACGATTACAGGGCTGCCCCACCAGGTAGCCGACGCAAGCTGGAGTTAAATACAGAGGCGTGAGCCTGAGGAATACCTAAGTAAGTTACAAGCGGAATTCCACTGGTCAATTGAATTAAGTTAATCGGGATATCTCCTGAATTTGTGGGAAATCTCCTTCGAATTTTCCCTTCATTTTCGGGCAATTAGCTTTGATTTTTGGAAAGTTTTCTTCATTTTAAAGATATCCTCTTTTAATTTCTGGCAATAGACCCGGGTCGCCAGGTTTTACCCCTGGACTTCACCAGGGACCCGGATTCTAAAGCGGTATGTGGACCCGCCCATTTTGACATGTCACTATATCCTGTTTATTCACTTAAATTAATTGCCCCACCCTCCCTGAAGTTTTCTTGTTTTTGATGCCCTAATATGGCCGAAAATCGACGCTTTTCTTGTTTTTGATGCCCCGATATGACTGAAAATCGACGCAAATGTTAATTGTAGTGTCTGGTGGGAGGGGTGGGGGTTGGGGAGCTAAGCAAAAGTAGGGATCCAGCAGAAGAAGTCCCTCTTGGAAGGGGTCCAGGGAAGCCCCCGGAAGCTCTGTTTGTTGTCTTTGATGCTCCAAAATGTCTGAAGATCAACACAAAATAATCAATTTCGTAAAATCAACTCAAACTGATAAATTTTAAATTTCTTCTAAAAATTCGGGCAAAATTATGGGGCTCAAGGGTGAGTCTTGGTGTAAAGTTTGTTTTGCCCCACAGTGGCTTAAAATCAACACAAATTACAATGTTAAAATCTTTTCAGATAAGCATTTGGGTTACCATTAACACTGTTGGGGAAAAGAGAAATTTCCCCTAAAAATTCGTCCATAATATTGTTGGGTTCATTCATGGATGCAGCTCTGACCTCCGTCTGATAGGGTCCAAGGGGATAATCCCCAGGAAGATTTCTAGTTTTTGATGCCAGAAAACTGCAAAAATGACTGTTGACTTTAAACGTGTGTGGGCGTGCATCTTTCCTATATACGTCTCCTGCAGTTGCCCAATCAGCATCATGCCACGCCGATTGGAGATGATTCTGATATCTAGATGATTCAGGCACGATTGAGTTGTATATCTAATTTAAACAGAACATACAGACATCCACCATCTTAAATCTCTGCCCGACTAAGTACCCAAGTATGATGTTGTCAGCATGATGCTGAGTCAGACGGACATGATTCTGATATAACGATGCGGGTAACTGTATCTCCGATCTAAACAGTACATCTGACATTTTACATCTCTTCCCGACTTAGTGCCCAAGTATGATGTTGTCAGCATCATGTGCCGATCGAGAGCAGCTTAGTCGGACATGACTGATAGCAGGATACAAGTGCACCCGCTATTCTACATGTTTTCCTGACTAAGATCGGTATCCGGCCAACGGAGGAGAGGGGAGGGAGGTGGGAGGGGTGGGTTAAGAAAGTAAAAAAGTATGATTTTTTTCCAAAGAAACAAAAACATAAGATATACCATATTATAATTTTGCTTCAATACTATGTAGGCCACTTTATTGCCTGACGAAAATTGATTTTTTTTTTTTTACAGGGGGATGTCACCCCTCCCCAGTTAACTTACGCCCCTGAAAGCATTCCGGAAGGTCGTGGGTTCAACCCCGGTCGAGTCATAATACAGCAATACCAAAGACTTATGACAATGGGACCAGCTGCACTCTCACTCCGTGCTCAGCGTATAAGGGATCAGAGCAGGAGAATAAAACAAGACTTGTTCAATGTTCGTCGGTTGCCTATGGTGGTTTCTATTTTAAAGCGCTTTAAGCATGCATAATGCGTGGTAAGGCACTAAGAATGAGCTGCGCACTGTCCGTCAGATTGTTATCGATTATTAACTTGAAGGGCAATAAAATCTTCCACGCAACTTCACCGGAAAATTAATAAAAAATTATATCTGTTTATAGATATTTATTAAATAGCTTTTTTCTCTTAAACAGTTGAATTTGCCCTAGCACGATTGAAATTTGGAAACCTTGCACAAAGCAACTTCTTACGTTGTTTTCTTCAATCAGTCAACAAAAGTAAGTAATATGGGAATTATATGGATATTTGAAAGAAGTTTTTATCTCTGTAAACGGGCACTTTTTAAACTTTGCAAAGAAGGTGAAGGGGGCGTGCACGACGGCATCAGACTATAACAAGGGGTTGAGTTTACATCGCAAGTTGCTATGAGCATATTTCAAGGATGCACCACTAATGAAATTTGTGACCTTTGTGGATCAAACACTCTACAACAAGGACCTATTTAAAGAGCTTTTACAAAATAATAAGTGAGGAATGAAAGGTTGGCAGATGTGAATACTTTGCTTTTTTTAATAGAAAAAGTCCAACGTGGGCTTGTTTGGTCCCAATGTAAATTTTAAGAAACCTGTGGGAAGGGCACATACCTAAAGTGTTTCCCGGTTCCGCCACCTAAGGTTCCAGTATAAAGTATTAAATACCTACAAGGGTATAATTTTAAACTGTTAATTATTTGTTCCTTAATGAGGCTTCATATACATTTAAAAGGGCACGTCCACCCCTTACTCAAGACTCCATCGTTCCGAATGTTCTCAATTTTCATGGGAAATTTCTCCCTGCCTGTTTAGAAATGGTAACTCAAATGCTTACCAGAGAATATAAAGATCAATTGAATTCTTATACTTTATATTTGATTTTAAGCCATTCTATAGGCACCAAAACTCAGAATTTGGGGTGGGGGAGACCTCGAAAATTACGGCCCTGCCCATAATGAGCATGTTGTATTGGATAAGAACATAGGCAGAATTTGCCTACCAAAAGTGTGGGAAGGGAGGGGGGGGGTGGGATCACGAAATCTTGCCTATGGATATAAATCTTCCTTATAGAAAGATATATATATATATATATAAAAGCAGAATGCATTCGAACGACTGATTTATTAAGTAAGATGAGCTAAATTGCATGGAAGAAGTCACAGTCACTAACAGTTCCTCCCGGCACCCGACGTGAATGTACCTTGTTGGGAACTTCTACGCCCCAACCAGGACACACAACGTCTCTGGTACCATGTTAACGTTTTCGCTATCAGGCCATGTGAAGCTCTTTGGTATAGCTGCCTTGCGTTGTTGTTCTAAGTGCCCTCATCTTGTTTTAAGTGCCATGCTCACTTGATTACACCCCGGATGCAGACTACATCTTGTCAGATCTAAAATGGGAGGGTGTTAGGAAAACTGGAAAATGTCTTTGTGAGTTCCAAAATGTGCAAAGAGAAGAGAACTTTTGCTTCGGATTGAAGATTATCTGCAAACTTTAAACTGTTGTGCAGTGGCGGCGGTAGGATTTTGGTCAAATCGGCCAAAATATATCACTTTAAAATCTTTTCTGGGGGAAAGTGATGGACAAAGCAATCAGTGTGTGTGAGGGGAGGACAAATGTCCCCATAGCGCCGCTACTGTTGTTGTAATCGTTACACATCACCCAAACAGCAGCCACAGATAACATGGGTTTATTTCATCTCTTGTCAATCAACGTCACTGGATGTCAAATTTTCGATGGGCGGTGGGAAAATCCTGAACTACTCAGTTTTTATCTTTGTTGTGGATTGCTTGAGCGTAAATTGAGTTTGCCCCAAAAAGAGTGTGTGTGGAGAAAGATGAAGGGGATTTTAACTTCTAAAAAATTGTGTGGGGAGAGGGAATGTGATAGCACCATTGTGGTGGAACCTCATTATGATTATACTTGGACAAAATTGTATGAATATTGATGGTGTTATCTCCACTCCCAGACCCCCATCGTCTTTTCGTTGTATTTTGCATTTCATTCCAGGCTGCTTAACCTGATATTTAAATCATTTGTATTAAACAGTGAAATGTACCGTGGCTCTGAAAAAATTTCTATTCACGTTCACGAGTTCTTCGTCACGATTTCACTTTCCTTCTTCTGCCTACATGTAATATACATATACCCAATCTCGCTACAGGTAGCACGGAAATAATTATTTGCCCCATTCAAGCCTATGATGAAAGAGTAAAGTTCGGGGTCCTTTTTGTACCAGAATGTTATAGATTTGGGATCTTTTCCAAAAAGTACCATCTAATATCTCTCGGATGAGGGTATTTCAATAGGGGGTAACCAGAGGTTTTGACCCTTTTTTAAGGCTGAAGTGAAGAGGTGTAATACACCCTCACCAAATTTTGGTGTAGGTCTATTGTAAAATAGTTCCCCGTGAAACTCTTACTGAAACAAATCTCGTCAAGTTTGGATATGCATGGTCAAGTCCTCTCCTTTCTATACCATTCCTGAAATTTTCAACTTCTCAGCTTTCTGTCCCATGAAATGGGATTTTTCGAAAATATTTATATTAGCCTTTTCTCTGAGGGTTCTCATTTTTTGGATGGCGGAGTGATACCTTATTAGTTCCGTGCTATCGATATCCCGCTTGGCGCAACACGTGGTCACTTAGAAACAATACACTTATTGAAACTCGTAAAGTCATAAATTCGTAACGAAAAACTCGTGAACTCGTGATGAAAAACTCATGAACTCGTGACAAAAATCTTTTGAATTCGTGATGAAAAACTCGTCAACTCGGTTAATTAAGTCGTGAATTCGTGACGAAAATCTCGTGAAGTCGAAATGTCTCTTCAGAGCCACGGTAGAAATTGCAATTACTTTCCATAGCGGAGGAAAATATGAACATTATGCACGTAGCCGAGGGAAACCCGGGGCACATTCCTCAAATTTTTGTCAAGAAAAAAAGAAAGAAGTAAATTAAAGGTATTTCGTAATACATTGGAGGTACAAACGTCAGAAGATCAATACGAAAAACTCTAATATACAACCATGGTCAATGGTACCACGGCAACGTTTAAAACGGGTGTAATATTTCATCAGAGCTGTCGTCCAAATGTGCCCACCAAATCGTCAAGTCTCGCTACGTGCCTGTACTATGTGGAGAATACATAAGATCCTTTACTAAGAATCCCATCAAATTATACAAGGACCATACCTCAACTTCAAGCATTCTGAGGATAGATTAATTCATATTCTAAGAATCTTATCAAGTTATCAAAAATGACCATACTTTAAATTGAAAAATTTCATTATAATGGGATTGTCTCACACCTCAGCCCCCGATTTCAGACACCACACGGACGGAGAACTAAACACAAGGAATATGATCATCATAGGCGGAATTTGAGGGAGGGGGGTGGGGAAGGCATTTTCCCCCCTCCTTTTCCAAATTCGTATCGTTTGTATGGTGATTTTTTCACCTTAGCATATTTTTGTGGTTTTGCCCCCACTTTTAATTTTCCCGCCCACCCCTTTCACCCCCAAGGCAAATCCCGCCAATGGATATGATTGTTGTACACCATTAATGAGAGATAAGAGTCATTACAAAATGTCCAAATTATTCGTCTTTTATCAGATTTTGCAGACTGGTTTCTACAGCATCTACAAAGGCAGGGAATTCTGGATCCAAAAGAAAAAGTTTGATCAGTTGTTCCAATTCACGTAAGTTATCACCTGAGAGGGATGTGTGGCGATATGCTGCTGGCAATGCTGAGCTCGACGTGTGTAGTATTACCTGAAGAATTAGAAGAACAGATAAAATCATTTCAAAAGCTGTTATAATGATAATGATGATGATTATAATGATAATGACGATGACGACGACGACAACAACAACAACAATAATACTGATAATAATAATAATAATAATAATAATAATAATAATAATAATAATAACAATAATAATGATAATAATAATAATAGTAACAATACAAATAACAATAACACTAATAATAATAATAATAATGATAATAATAATATTAATAATAATGATAATAATGATAATAATAATATAATAATAATAATAATAATGATAATAATAATAATAATAATAATAATAATAATAATAATATAATATGATATAATAATAATAATAATAATGATAATAATAATAATAATAATAATAATAAAAAAAAAAAATAATAATAATAATAATAATAATAATAATAATAATAATAATAATAATAATAATAATAATAATAATAATAATAATAATAATAATAATAAAAGAGGGACTGGTTCCATCCCTAGAAGATGGAAAGCGTCCCTTGACACGATGCATAAACAATGTGACACCGATTTGGAACGTAACTTGAGTCAAATGATAACCAGGAGCCGAAGCCACTTGCTCAAAACTGTCAAAACATCCGTTTGGGTGGCAATATATACTCTTTCTCTTTCTAGGACTGAAATAGAGTTTCCCAATTCGGACGAGAATTTGTGTTTTCTTCCCCGTAGAAAGCCCGGCCGGCCTGAATGGCTAAGTTGCCTGAATGGCTAAGTTGCCTGAATGGCTAAGTTGCCTGAATGGCTAAGTTTGAAAAAAATGATGTTTTAAAAAGTATACGAAAGAGAGCTCAATTTTTTATACTTATTTCATTCTTTAAATTTCTGTTCGAAATTTCAGTCACTGAAAATTGTCAGACTGTTTTCTCCTGCTAAATTTGATTGAGGTGGAGAATCAAACCTCTTGTACATATCCAACTGCTCCCATTCAGATAACGTTGATGAATGATTAACAAACAATAAGTTAACATATGGAAATTACCCAGGGGGAGGCACTTTATACTAAAAGTGGTAGGGGTGTGCAGCCCACCATACCCGCAGTATGACAGATTTTTGGGTAACTGCAGTATAAAATTATACAATTTTGATACCCGCAGTATAAAAGAAGTCAATTTTGATACCTGCAGTATGAGTATTTAACAAAAATATTGTAAAAATGGACCAGCAGTACAAAATTAACACAGTAAAAGCTTTTGAGACCTGCGCTACGAAAATGATGAAAAAAGACATTTATTTTTACTAAAATATAAAAACATTTAGTACATTTTTATTTTTTACTACAAAAAGACACCTGCACTACGAAAATGGTGCAAAAAAGTACCTGCTTGGGCGGCACACACACACATATATATATATATATATATATATATATATATATATATATATATGTATGTATGTATGTATGTATGTATGTATGTATGTATGTATGTATGTATGTATGTACGTATGTGATCACGTAATGACGTGATCTGACGTCATGTTTTGATGTTTATAAATCAGTGGTAAATGAAAATAACTGCATCACAATTGCCACAAACCCCATTAGCAATAGTATGGCACCCTTAAGGGTAGAGTTGGTTCTCTATTCCCTTCTACCATAGCACCACAGTGGACATAGGTTGGGCCAAGTCCGGGGTGACATAATGGCGGGGCCACTCCATGAATGTTGCCAATAAGGGTCCAAGGAACCATTAACTGACATCCATGTACCAATATTACATTTTCACAAGTACATAGTCGGGCCGAAGCCAACAGTCGGAGAAATGGCAGTGACAAGTTAAATGCTTTCTAACAATTATCACATCTTTTTATTCTTATTGTGAGTTAAGTCTTCACTTCTCTCATTTTTTATAGAATTAGGGATTTTTGCGCGACATTTTATGTCTTGTGCAACATTCACGCAGAAAAATATGCTGGCTAGAACACTGCACTGCCGAGGCGTACTGTGCTATTTTCCATACATAGAAGTGCAGTGCACCAGTATCATGAAATTTGCAAACTGAGAATTGCTCATATGCCGAAGTGTACTAGTTACACGAAAGATGTTAAGCCTAACATTAAGCCTAACGTTAGACCCAAGTTACAATTGACCCCATCAAAGTTGCAGAACACAAAAAGATACACAGGTTTACATAATTAGGTCAAATTATTTTTTACGGATTTATCGGTCCTATCCAAATTGGTGTCGAATATTCCTCCTCTATCGATGATTTTAAATCCCTCCATCTTCGGGCCTGCGTACAGTGTACTACACTATACTATGTACGTATGTGTATATATGTTCAGTAATATTCCGCGAAAAATACACACTAACTTGTCTGCTTGCTTTATCCTTTTTTTGAGGAGCATTCCCTCATTTCCCTTCAAAACGACATGATTATTTCCTCATTTCGTAAATAATTATGCATTATTTTTACTTATAGAAGGAGAAATCTTGCCTGATATCAAGGTAATTTCCTGATAATATAAACATGATTGCACAACACGAGGAAATCGGGACAATACAATGTTTCATGGTAGTATAATAGTAATTGATGCCAAGAGTGAAAAAAGCGAATGGAATAAAAATACGGAAACGCAAAACAAAAAAACATGGTATTCCGCCTAAAAGCGAAGTCTCACATGCCTCATATATATATATATATATATATATATATATATATATATATATATATATATATATATATATATATATATATATATATATATATATATATATATATATATATATATATATATATATATATATATATATATATATATATATATATATATATATACATATATATATATATATATATATATATATATATATATATATATATATATATATATATATATATATATATATATATATATATATATATATATATATATATATATATATATATATATATATATATATTTATATACCTATATATTTATATACCTATATAATCATATACTTATATACCTCACATATGGAAGTGTCCCCTCCCTTTCAGGAAAATTCCCGGTTTTTTCTGTGTGATCTCACGAAATTTCAAAAAAATTGCGTAATTTAGTATGATAAAGACTTGGAATAATGAATGCTGTAAAATGGTAACTTCGTAACAGATTTTGATCAAACTTTTTGCTATTTTTCTTTTTTACAGAAAATTTTCTTCCAGATCAGCTAAAGTTATTGCTACCTGCTAGATATAGCCTTAAATAAAGTCACAAAACTTCTTCGTGTATTGAAGCTGTCAATACGCAAGTTCTACATACAGATACACTCAATGAATGACTCATACATTAATCATTACCTTCGCAATGTGACTGATGGAAACTTCTCCTTCAAGTTGTTCAGCCTCTTGTTCAGTTATCACAATCTAAGAAAATAGAAACACAATAATGGAAGTCCTGTAAAAGGGGAAGCCATGGTGTACAAGATGTGGGAAACAAAAGCACATTAACTCTTTCCGAAGACCTGAGGCACACACGTAATTTTCAATTTTAATTACTTCAGTTTACCAAATAGTTTTAACAGGATTAGGTATCGTTACCATCAGAATTAGGCAAGAAGGGAGTGGTAAGGGGCCCAGGGCGCAGGGGCCCAGAAAAAAGGATTTAAAGGGATGTTGGTTGAAGAAATAAGCAGTCATGTGGCGGATGACCAGGTGATGAAACTTCTGTTTGCTTCTAAAGATTGTTGATGAATGCATGGCCACGAACAGTGGCAGCGCCAGGATTTCAATGCTGGAGCAAGAAAGGTAGAGCTTTGTGTCGCAGGGAGAGGGGGGGGGGGGGCGCAAAGGCCTAAACTTTGACAAATTATGAGACCTTACAAATTTTCTTGGGGGCAAGAATTCATGCGAAAAATTCTCCCCTTGCCCCCGTTGCGCCGCCACTGGTCATGAGCGGCAAATTCGTGCCGTTTCCAGTATGTTCAGTTCCTTATGTTAAAATTTTGTTTTAATTCTTATAAAAGAGGAGATCACAATCTAGACAAACAAGTATGTGTCCATATACCTTTAAATTCAATGTTAATATTACTAATTAGCCAATATCTTTTCATATTGATAAATTCTAGTCCCGAAAATATATATTTTACCACAAAGCTTTGATTTCGAAAATACTCGCATACTCATGCAAAATATGCTCCGATCAATAAATGCACACAAATCACGAAATAATCAAACGTAGATGACCAGAATCTAAATTGAACGTACATGCATTTTAAGCTTTGACACATGAAGGACCGTGCCGCGTTTTTTTTTTTTTGTTCCCAGGCTAGATAAACAATTATGGCAAATTTATTGACCAATCATATGCGCAGATAGAAAGTTGATTATTCATGTATAGTTAGTGTACGAATATAAATATGAATATTTTTATTTTAGTCGAGACGAGTTACGTTAATCTGTTATTTGTCGCATATGCATACACAACGCGTACGATCGATCATTCGACCACGTTCGTTCTCTCAAAGAGTATTTGACAGTGGCACAAGTTTCAGTTATCTGTTTATTTTCTAGCAAATAGTTACCACTAGTAACCAATTATTATTATTTTGCACGTTTCTCCGCTAGGACACACTCCCACACATACACTAGACTGCTAACCTCGAGCTTAGTTCTTCAAAAAGTGCGCATTACCTGATTACGAGAGAGCAAGTACCTTGTATGGTAGGTCCTTGGAGAGAACAAAACTACTTCCCAGCCATTACGCATTCTGAACTGCAAAGTTACTCGTACGCCTACGCATATGTGAGGAGCTTCACATCGGTGCATACGATAGTTTTAGCCAATCGCTGAAACCTAATGAATATTCAAAACACCATCATAGCAACAAGTCGAAGTAATACTAGAATCTGATTGATCAATAAATTTGCCATTGTTTATCTTGATTCAAGCCGCAATTTTTTACCTTATCATTTGAATTAAGTTTGCTGTTTTGAGCGTTTGAGTCAATTCATAAATGTTTAAGGTCACCATTTCAATTTTCGTCTTGGAATGAATAACTTGAACCACACACATATGTTCTAGGATTTACTTTGACTTAACATTCGACTGATGTATATGAGGAGAGGGAGAGATAGGGGGGCGGGGAATCAATGCCAAAGCATACAAGTTGTAGACAGGTCAAAATATTAAGCTTTGATGAGTACATATACTTAATAGACGGTCCCTTACTTGACTATCGTCACCAGAAGGATCGTCGGATGTTCGCTGTGGCATGCACTTGACAATAAAGTGCTGTTTGAGTTTTTCTGCGCAATCATTGCAAGCATCAACAGATGTTCGGAACTTTTCGTCATTGTCAAACTTGATCCGGAATTTCCGAGTCTCATTCTGTAGTAGAAATAAGCATTGAAATGCTATAACTTAAAAAGTAATTTATGCAAATGTTACAGGAAAAGTTAGAGAAGTAATTATCTTCAAATATTATTTCAGTCAGTCAGTGAAATGCAAGTTATGATATGATTAGATCAGTAGCGGGGCGTAAGGAGAAAAAGTGGGGGAGGGGTGAAAGTGCCCCCAATAATTTTCATTAGTTTTACTTGCCTCCTCAGTAAACAAAAATCTAGTGTTTTGCCCCTTAATCATAAGACTATCAAATTTTGACAAAAGATGTTGTGGCACTTTTTGGTAGAGGGTGGGTAAAGTTGTTAGACAAAGTAAGAACCTGGTAGTTTGCCTCCCAAATAAACATCACACGCCCGCTCTGGCTTAGATACAGTTATTCTCCTGTGTTACTGTTTCTTTCGAATAGGGTTGGGCATAAGCAATGGCGGCGCTACAGGTACGGGGGAATTTTCTCCCACAAAATCGCTTTGTCCCCCTCACTTGCCCTCAGAAAATCTTGTTTGTAAAGTGACATGTATCGTTCGATTTAAAGGCCTTCGCCCCCGCATGAGACAAAACTGCCCTCTCTTTCCCCCAGCATCAAAATTCCGGCACCATCATTAGGCATAGCATTAGTACGAATTCAATACCAGACGAGGTTGCTGTGCATGCCACATTTCGTTTATCTGCGCGCGTGGTAGACTTTTGTTCCGTTTATCTAAACGGCGGACGACGACTGGGGCGTAGTAGTGGGTGGGCGCAACATAAAAAATGTAAAAGGTGCTCATTCAGGGTGTGATATATGGTATTTTCTGAACTATTTTAGCCAAGTTTTACCTGTATACATTACAATATAATTTATAATAATTTGTATCCGTTGGTGTATAATGATTTATATCATTTGGTATAAGCCTACTGATTGATAACGTATCTTGACTTACCTTTAGTTTACAGACATATAACATGCAATCTCCCCTTACAAAAACCCTCATCTTCTGGGAAGCATTCAGCAAGGCCAAGGTCTCCTGTAGGAAATTGCATTTGAAAGAAGACGAAATCTGCAACAATACCTTTCTTTCATCCAATAACGGTATGCATGTAAAAGTATCGTCATTGTGAAGGGGTTGGTAATCTGCACATGCACCAACCAGCCGACAGGCCAGGCCGCGCCATAGCTATACAACCCCTTCCAAATATATCCATCACTGCTTATTCAGAGCGATCCTTTGTTGATTTCTAGAATACACCCCCTGTCCCCAATGTCTATCTTAATATCATAGAGCATGATAAACGAAATGGTAAGTGAAAAAAAAGTATCCATTAAGTGCGACGATATTCAAGTTTAAGCTCAATCACACTTGTGTGACACAACGACTGCTTAGGCCTATACAGACTAGGATTCACAACATAAATTGGTAATTCTTCCCAAAATTCATGACTTGTCCTTCTCCTTAAAAATTTGTTCCAGCAAATCATAACCACAAACTTACTGTAGCAAATAGTGAGACCACTTTATTATATTTAAAATAACCACACAATAAGGACTTTATCCATTACTAATATGAAATTCAGCACCAACTACCACAACAACTAAGGTTTTCAGAATAAAAAAGACAAAAAGAGGACAAATTTGACCCGACCTGGTTATGTATCGGGTCTGACTGTTTGAAACTTTAAGAGGCAGAACAACTAATGTGTAATGCATTTGAGTCACAATTGAAGAACTGGAAAGACATATACACGAGCATCCATATTCATCTACCAAAGATGACCACAAATATTGTTTATTTTGGATAACGCAAAACGGATGCCAGAAAGATGAAACTTTTTTGCAACACAGTATGCAGTACCACTTACCAAGCATGTAGAATCTCGACTGATGACTAAGTTGGCAGATGGGTACAATAAGAGCTGGCACTCTATAGGACCCTGGTGTTGCTGTTTGAGAAATGAAACCATGAAAGGTGTAAACCTGACATGTAATCAAATGTGTATGCTTCCCTAAGAAAAATAAAGGTTTAAGGGAGGATGCAGCAAGAAATAAATGGGAGGGAAAGAAAAGGAGGGGGAGAATCGGACTCGATGAGAGTCGTCCAGTATGGCGATCTCATAAAATATATTGGTCACAGAAAAGAAATGCAATCGTCAGCCCCATGTTTATTTCTCGATGACTTTTATGGGGTGACGCCCAGATACCCGAAGAATCCCTGGCTCAGTTGGGGTTCTCACTCAGTCACTGTCAGGTGTAATTTGAATAAATATGCTCCTAGGCTTTGAGTAAAAAGGACTAGGCCCTAGACCACACTTACGCCGTTTACCCCCAATTCATGGCTTTTGAACAGAATACTACGCCTATAGGCCATGCCTACTTGTACGTTCCGTCAACTGATCATTGTACGGCAGGGTAAGAAGTGAAGTATTCATTGCTTATTACCTTATCGCAACATACAGTATATATGGCGATAAGGTATTGTGCAGTTGTACTCACTTTTTTTTTGTGTGTGTGTGTGTGTGTGTGTGCACAAAATGCCGTGTCTCGTCTCCAGAGAAAACAGTAAAAAGAAAAGCTATCAAGCTGAAACTTGATGGGAGGGTGTGGGGTAATATGAACTTTTGTCCCGCACAAGGTGGGTCATGTACGTAAAGGTCAAATAATTGATTAGAAATAGTACATTTTGTGTTGCTCTTCCCAGGAAAACCGTAAATGATATGTGATTGGGACTTGGTGGGTTGGTGGAAGGTGATATAGGGTTGTGATCCGTACAAAATGAGACATGTCATTTAAAGGTCAGATAATAATGCTAAATTTTGTGCTGCATTTCGTAGGAAAAACATAATTGCTATTTTAATGACCCTTGATGATTTGGTGTTTAGAGTTTGGTACTTGATGGGTTGGTAGAGGGTGATGCAAGGTTATGATGTCCCACAAATAATGGGATATGTCATTTAAAGATCAAAGGTTTAGAGGTGAAATAATTGATTTAAAAATGATAAATTGTGTTGCACTTCCTGGGATAACCGTAAATGATATTGGATTGGTACTTAATGGTTTGGTGGAAGATGCTGTAGGATTGTGTCCCGCACAAAATGGGACATGTCATTTAAAGGTCAGAGGTAAAATAATTGATTTAAAATGTTTTTCAAAAAGATGAAACATGTTTGCGAAGTCCCGGGAAGCCCTACGTTTCTCGTGATTAACCAAAATGTTACAGTGATAACATAGCCTAGGCCCCCTACATGTAATTGGGTCGTGACAATAAGTAACGTTACTACTGACTAGGCTTACTACTAGTATAAGTAAGCCTACCACTGTCAGCCATTTATACGGTTTTTGCTGGCTTGGGGCATAGTATTAGGCTTGATAACTTCAAATTAGGCCTAATAAGCCTAATAAATAGGCCTAATAAGCCTAATTAGTTTAATTATACAGTTAACACAGTAGGCCTAACGTTAACGTTCTAACCTTAGCCCTACACATTTTGTTCAACTGTACAGTATTTTGAGACAATTAGATAACGGGGAAACAGTGCATTTGGTGACTCGCCAGACATGTTGGCGTCACTCGCTAGCGCAGTTATCCGAAAGTCCGATTTAACACCTAAACGACTTATTGAGGCCATTGACACTGTAGCACTAACGCTAAGTAAATCAAAGTATTTGTTAAGCCTAACGTTAGGCATTAAACCTATCCTAGTACACGTCCACATACCCATAGAGCAGATCTCTAAATCTACCGATTTGGGTATGTGCCCATGTCCATTGAAAAAGTGGCGCCACACACTAATCAAAAGTCAATGGGATTTAACGTCTCAAAAAAAAAAAAAAAGTTCCCAGAACTGGGAGACTTTATTTTTGATATCAAAATCTATTCCCTTCTCACTGAAAAATTAAACACACTTACTTCAGTTTGTTTCCAGTTACAGTTGTAAAATTTGGATAGAAAAAACAACGACAAATGGTCAAAATTAGAAGGAAAGAGAAAAAAAGAAAAAACAAATTTGTCAGTTTTTAAAAAAAATCGTGAAACGCTTCTAACAATACATGTAATACCGGCCAATGTTCATGTACATATGAAATGTATTACGCCTCGCAATTAGCGTGCGCAATATCAAGAATATCTTATCCTCGTGACGCGTACTTACGCTCATAGGGGGCCTATGGCGTTATACGCGTTGGAATTGCAACACTCATACAGTACAATCCAATTCCTGCGCTTTAGATACGCCCGTAAAAAACCGCCTGTGAAAGTTCCTCGCCAGTACAGTGTTGCTCTTTCTCTAACTTGTACACTAGCGTATGCGTAACAATGCTCAGCATAGAAAATTCTGTTCTACGCAGGAATTTCACTGTAAAAGACCACAGAGCCAAAACTGTCAGAAAATAACGTTTTTTGACACATTTCTAGCAATAAGTTTTACTCGATGATACCATCATTTGATTCGGAAACATCTCCTCAATGCCGAGGACTAAATTTTTCTTGTTTACAACAAGGTAAGGAGAGAAAGTTGGTAGCCATCGGAAGTAAAAGTTTATTGTTTTGGTGATGTTGTATAATATTGCCACAGCATTGTATTCAGGTGTAAGCTCACTAGGCCCTAGGCATATCCTAGCACGCAACCACAATTAATTGTAACTGTGTGTTGTTAGGCCTAACTAAGCAAACATGCTTACTTTCCGCAAATCGGTCGGTTTTGGAAAAATGTGGATGCCGCAAACAAGGCTACTTTGATAAATTTCATGTCATATTCACTTTGTTTCATTTAAAACAACAAAAAGTAAGATTTACTGGAGAAAAGAAGTTAGAAAGACTTAGAATTTAGATTAGGGTTAAGGTTGGGTTTCTTAAATGTTCACTGTTTTGTTTTTAAATTGATTTTGAGGATCAAAAATATTAAAGATAGACTTGTTTGCGGCATGCGCATTCTTCCCATGATGCTACGTGCTGCTTACTTTCCAAATCCACTTAACCTAGCCCCTTGGCCTGACTGTACACTGTAGCATGGACTAGCACTTAGTAACACTAGCTATTCGTTAAGCCTAACGTTAGGCATTGGGCCTATCCTACTCCTAACGTTAGTCATTCTGACCGTAGTATACGCTATAGCCACTACATGGCTGCTATACATAGTAGGTCTATGCCTATATTTAAGTATTGCTATAACAAGTAGTGCCGGCCTACTGTGCTATAGCAAGTATAGTAGTGCCGCTCCGGCTAGTGAGGTCTTTATCTCACTGCACTAACTGTGTTAGGCATATCCTAGCATGCAACGATAATTAATTGTTAAGCAAACATCATGAAACATGCTTACTTTCCAAATCCCCTTAGCCTTGTGGACATTCACTTGCGATGAACTTGGTGTATCTGCATTCGTGAATCTTGCATATCTGCATAAAGCCCACTTAAACTGACGTGGGTTACTAGGAACGTTAGTTTGAGTTACGATGTTCATCGTAGTAGTTAGTACTCTAGTAGCCTACTTGGTACGTACAGTCAGACAGTGGTAGTACTAGGCCTAGCCTAGGCCTAACGCTAGGCCTTTTTTAAAAGCAAAATTGCGAAGACCTAAAGACCTTGAATTTTCTTTAAATTTAATTTCAACATCCTTTCATGACCAAGACTTTCGAACATAAAAGAGAATAAATAATATATGAAATCATTCAACTTAAAAAATAAAACACACACTTGCTTTTTGGGGAGGGACTGGGGCCCGGGAATTCGAGGGGTATAGCATGCACGATCGCCGATATGGATCGAATCTGATCAGATAATGCCTATTCACTGCACTGTACTTGTTCCGGTTGGAAATGTGACCTGAGGTCATCAGACCGCATAACAACCGCGCGCATTCACCCCGCATTGGAGTGAAAACAAAGTGTTCAGCTATGTTTGTTTACATGCCATACGTACCGCACACTGCAAACGCATACGGACTTGCCCACGTGTATCGCGCAGTTAGTTTGTTTTCACTCCAGCATCATTAATTGTAATCATTATTTCATATTTCCCTAAAACATCACTTGTATTTACTCTAGTAACATTGAAGAGGTTAGTTGGTTGAATGTGGGGACTAGGGGTACCAGCCTGGTTGACTTTATGTTTTATATCTTACAAGTAGAAACAACAGAGCCAGACAGTTAGAGGGATTTGCCGAACAAAAGTGGGTCAAATTTATGAAATCTCATAAAATCTTGTAAAAAAAATGAAAAAAATGTGGGGAATTCCTTTGCACTTCTTAACCCCTCCTACGGAGGCAGACAAGTGTGAGCTGGACCATTTGCACATTTAAACCCAGTTATTGTGCCTCAGATATTGTTTCAGAGTAAACATGCCCGTAGCCATGCAGGAAGAACGAACGAACAAACTTCCTTTTGTTGAGAAAGTGCCCTTTTGAGTTTAGAGCGTAGAATGTAAAATGATATAAAAATGCTGGGCCTCTGGCATACAGGCTGCTTTGTTACGAGATGAAGCATTTCTCCATCAAGAGGGGAAAGACAGAGAATTACCTGACTGTAAGTGGGGAACAAATAGAAAAAATAAAAAATAAAATTCATAACAACATTGCACGTGAAGCACTTGACGTTTTTCCTGTTATATTACGGACCAGATCTGGTCTGAGCCTTTTCTACCCATCTTCCCATGGACCTGTTACATGGAAAGGGACATTTTCTTAATATTTAATGGGTATCATTTCAGAAAAATACACACCATAAAAAAGGGGTAAATGTTTCTTCTCTATCCGCTTCCGCCACCCATGTACAGATGTAAGCAATCGGAGTTGATGGAAATTTGAGAAATAATTAAGCATAATCCAAATTTAAAACGGCTCAACAAAAGATGATCCTTTACAGATTTTGAGAAATTGATTGAAAACGCATTAGTTCCACTTTTTGAAAGAGAAGTTGTTAAATACTTTTGACGACCCCCACCCCCCCGCCCCTTCTTTCCCCACCTTCCCCCACACACACAAACACGTCTTACCTTAGCGGGGAAGCATTGCATTGATTTATATTGTCAATCACTTGAGCTATTGTGCTCGTTATCTCCTTTGAGGAGATCTTGAAAAGCCCTGTTGGTGATGAAAAGAAAAAGAAAGCCCTGTTGGTGATGGAAAGAAAGCCCTGTTGGTGATGAAAAAAAAAAAAGCGCTGTTGGTGATGAAAAGAAAACGAAAGCTCTGTTGGTGATGAAAACAAAAAGAAAAAAATATTGTAGAATGAGACAATTCTTAATGAAAATTTATGTCATTTTTTTAATCTTTGAGGGAATAATATAAATCACACAAAATAATTCGATCAAATATGGTCATGCATCTGATATCATACAATTAATTGATTGTCTCACCCAGGGACATGAATGGGGCTTCTATTTCATTCCGGAACCAGCCCCTTCAGGATATCAAGATATTTGTATTCAGAAAATTATCAATTTTCTCCTCCCTTTCCTCCAGTACTCTAACCCTATATAGTCGCGCATGCATCTACTACACACTACTTTGTTCTTTTACACATCAGCCAAAATTTTCAAACAAACAATGTCAGTCCACTAGAAGGCTTTAATCAACGTCAAGACATTCCTATCTTCTCATTAGAATGGTTGATTTAGTAAATTATTCTATTGAATTAAAATCAATTATCAAAAATTCAGTTTCTCAGAAGCTAATCTTGCAAACTATAATCAAACTAAAGAAATGTTTGAAGTTGAAGCAAAGAAAATTAGATGGTAGGCAAATGTTGCTATATTAATATGCCTAATTAGGGTTTATGGTGGTCGGACAATATACCAATTGCATGAAATATTAAAGGGCACTTATCGTGTTTAAGGAGCTAGCTACTGAAAAATGAGGGCGTATTTAAAGTTAAGTCTCATGATTAATCGAATACCTTCTTGCACCCAGCGGTACAGAATATCATAAACATTATACTAAATCCCAACCCTGGTACTCAAAATTTGTACGTGTTTTCCCATTGTTCTACGTACTATACACTTTAACGCTTTTGATCGGTCTTAAACAAGCCAATCAATAAGCTCAGCGAAATTGACGGTAAGTAATATGTAGCAGAATTACTGGCGGTGTATCAAGCTATTTTCTAGTGACGTTAGTAATATGTAGCAGAATAACTGACGGTGTGTCAAGATTTATTCTAGTGGCGATAGCAATATCTTAAAGAATTACTGACGCTGTGTCAAGCAATTTTCTAGTGACGTTAGTAATATGTAGCAGAATTACCGGCGGTGTGTCAATCAATCTTTACTGACATTAGTGATATGTAGCAGAATTACCTGCGATGTGTCAAGCAATCTTCTAGTGACGTTAATGATATGTAGCAGAATTACCGGCGGTGTGTCAAACAATTTTCAAGTGACATTAGTAATATGTTCCAGAACTACCGGCGATGGGTCCAGCAATTTTCTAGTGACGTAAGTAATATGTCGAAAAATTACTGACGGTGTGTCAAGTAATTTTCTAGTGACGTTAGTAATATGTAGCAGAACTACCGGCGGTGTGTCAAGCAATCTTTTAGTGACGTTGATAATATGTAGCAGAATTACCGGCGGTGTGTCAAGCGATCTTCTTGTGACGTTAATAATATGTCGCAGAATTACTGACGGTGTGTCAAGATATATTCTAGTGGCGATAGCAATATTTTAAGAATTACTGACGCTGTGTCAAGCAATTTTCTAGTAACGTTAGTAATATGTAGCAGAATTACCGGCGGTGTGTCAAACAATTTTTAAGTGACATTAGTAATATGTTCCAGAATGACCGGCGATGGGTCCAGCAATTTTCTAGTGACGTAAGTAATATGTCGAAAAATTACTGACGGTGTGTCAAGCAATTTTCTAGTGACGTTAGTAATATGTAGCAGAACTACTGGCGGTGTGTCAAGCAATCTTCTAGTGACGTTGATAATATGTAGCAGAATTACCGGCGGTGTGTCAAGCAATCTTCTAGTGACGTTAGTAATATGTCGCAGAATTACTGACGGTGTGTCAAGATTTATTCTAGTGGCGATAGCAATATTTAAAAAAATTACTGACGCTGTGTCAATCAATTTTCTAGTAACGTTAGTAATATGTAGCAGAATTACCGGCGGTGTGTCAATCAATCTTTACTGACATAAGTGATATGTAGCAGAATTACCTGCGATGTGTCAAGCAATCTTCTAGTGACGTTAATAATATGTAGCAGAATTACCGGCGGTGTGTCAAATAATTTTTAAGTGACATTAGTAATATGTTCCAGAATTACCGGCGATGGGTCCAGCAATTTTCTAGTGACGTAAGTAATATGTCGAAAAATTACTGACGGTGTGTCAAGCAATTTTCTAGTGACGTTAGTAATATGTAGCAGAACTACTGGCGGTGTGTCAAGCAATCTTCTAGTGACGTTGATAATATGTAGCAGAATTACCGGCGGTGTGTCAAGCAATCTACTAGTGACGTTAGTAATATGTCGCAGAATTACTGACGGTGTGTCAAGATATATTCTAGTGGCGATAGCAATATTTTAAAGAATTACTGACGGTGTGTCAAGCAATTTTCTAGTGACGTTAGTAATATGTAGCAGAATTACCGGCGGTGTGTCAATCAATCTTTACTGACATTAGTGATATGTAGCAGAATTACCTGCGATGTGTCAAGCAATCTTCTAGTGACGTTAATAATATGTAGCAGAATTACCGGCGGTGTGTCAAACAATTTTTAAGTGACATTAGTAATATGTTCCAGAATTACCGGCGATAGGTCCAGCAATTTTCTAGTGACGTAAGTAATATGTCGAAAAATTACTGACGGTGTGTAAAGCAATTTTCTAGTGACGTTAGTAATATGTAGCAGAACTACCGGCAGTGTGTCAAGCAATCTTCTAGTGACGTTGATAATGTGTAGCAGAATTACCGGCGGTGTGTCAAGCAATCTTCTAGTGACGTTAGTAATATGTAGCAGAATTACTGACGGTGTGTCAAGATATATTCTAGTGGCGATAGCAATATTTTAAAGAATTACTGACGCTGTGTCAAGCAATTTTCTAGTGACGTTAGTAATATGTAGCAGAATTACCGGCGGTGTGTCAATCAATCTTTACTGACATTAGTGATATGTAGCAGAATTACTGGCGGTGTGTCAAGCTATTTTTTAGTGACATTAGTGATATGTACCAGAATAACCTGCGGTGGATCCAGCAATTTTCTAGTGACGTAAGTAGTATGTCGAAAAATTACTGACGGTGTGTCAAGCATTTTTCTAGTGACGTTAGTAATATGTAGCAGAACTACCGGCGGTGTGTCAAGCAATCTTCTAGTGACGTTGATAATATGTAGCAGAATTACCGGCGGTGTGTCAAGCAATCTTCTAGTGACGTTAGTAATATGTCGCAGAATTACTGACGGTATGTCTAGCAATTTTCTAGTGACGTTGGTAATATGTAGCAGAATAAGTGGCGGTGTGTCAAGCAATCTTTACTGACGTTAGTAACATGTAGCAGAAATACCGGCGGTGTGTCAAGCAATCTTCTAGTGACGTTAATAATAAGTAGCATAATTACCGGCGGTGTGTCAAGCTATTTTTTAGTGACATTAGTGATATGTACCAGAATTACCTGCGGTGGATCCAGCAATTTTCTAGTGACGTTAGTAATATGTAGCAAAATTACCGGCGGTGTGTTAATCAATCTTTACTGACATTAGTGATATGTAGCAGAATTACTGGCGGTGTGTCAAGCTATTTCTTAGTGACATTAGTGATATGTACCAGAATTACCTGCGGTGGATCCAGCAATTTTCTAGTGACAGTAATATGTAGCAGAACTACCGCCGGTGTGTCATGCAATTTTCTAGTGACGTTACTATTATATAACAGAATTCAAGCAATTTTCTAGTGACGTTAGTAATATGTAGCAGAATTACCGGTGCTGTGTCAAGCAATCATCTAGTGACGTTAGTAATATGTAGCAGAATTACCGGCGGTGTGTCAAGCAATCTTTACTGACATTAGTGATATGTAGCAGAATTACTGGCGGTGTGTCAAGCTATTTTTTAGTGACATTAGTGATATGTACCAGAATTACCTGCGGTGGATCCAGCAATTTTCTAGTGACGTTAGTAATATGTAGCAGAATTACCGGCGGTGTGTCAATCAATCTTTACTGACATTAGTGATATGTAGCAGAATTACCTGCGATGTGTCAAGCAATCTTCTAGTGACGTTGATAATATGTAGCAGAATTACCGGCGGTGTGTCAAGCTATTTTTTAGTGACATTAGTGATATGTACCAGAATTACCTGCGGTGGATCCAGCAATTTTTTAGTGACGTTAATAATATGTAGCAGAATTACCGGCGGTGTGTCAATCAATCTTTACTGACATTAGTGATATGTAGCAGAATTACCTGCGATGTGTCAAGCAATCTTCTAGTGACGTTGATAATATGTAGCAGAACTACCGGCGGTGTGTCAAGCAATCTTCTAGTGACGTTAGTAATATGTCGCAGAATTACTGACGGTATGTCTAGCAATTTTCTAGTGACGTTGGTAATATGTAGCAGAATAAGTGGCGGTGTGTCAAGCAATCTTTACTGACGTTAGTAACATGTAGCAGAAATACCGGCGGTGTGTCAAGCAATCTTCTAGTGACGTTAATAATATGTAGCATAATTACCGGCGGTGTGTTAAGCTATTTTTTAGTGACATTAGTGATATGTACCAGAATTACCTGCGGTGGATCCAGCAATTTTCTAGTGACGTTAGTAATATGAAGCAGAATTACCGGCGGTGTGTCAAGCAATTTTCAAGTGACGTTAGTAATATGCAGCAGAATTACCGGCGGTGTATCAAGCAATCTTCTAGTGACGTTAGTAATATGTCGCAGAATTACTGGCAGTGTGTCAAGCAATTTTCTAGTGACATTAGTAATATGTAGCAGAATTACCGCCGGTGTGTCATGCAATTTTCTAGTGACGTTACTATTATATAGCAGAATTCAAGCAATCTTCTAGTGACGTTAATAATATGTAGCATAATAACCGGCGGTGTGTTAAGCTATTTTTTAGTGACATTAGTGATATGTACCAGAATTACCTGCGGTGGATCCAGCAATTTTCTAGTGACGTTAGTAATATGAAGCAGATTTACCGGCGGTGTGTCAAGCAAGCTTCTAGTGACGTTAATGATATGTAGCAAAATTACCGGCAGTGTGTAAAGCAATTTTCTAGTGACGTTAGTAATATGTAGCAAAATTACCGGCGGTGTGTCAAGTAAGCTTCTAGTGACGTTAGCAATATGTAGCAGAATTACCGGCGGTATGTCAAGCAAGCTTCCAGTGACGTTAATGATATGTAGCAAAATTACCGGCGGTGTGTCAAGCATTTTTCTTTATACGTTAATAATATGTAGCAGAATTACCGGCCGTGTGCCAAGTTATTTTTTAGTGACATTAGTAATATGTACCAGAATTACCTGCGGTGGGTCCAGCAAGTTTCTAGTGACGTTAACAATATGTAGCAGAATTACCGGCGGTGTGTCAAGCAATCTTCCACTGACGTTAGTAATATGTAACAGAATTTCCGGCGGTATGTCAAACAATTTTTTAGTGACGTTTGTAATATGTAGCAGAATTACCTGCGATGTGTCAAGCAATATTCTAGTGACGTTAGTAATATGTAGCAGAAATTCCGGCGGTGCGCCAAACAATCTTCTAGTGACTCAAATAAGCATTATAGGCTTACCATTTCTAAGTAGGCAGAAGATAAATTTTTCCAGAAAATTCAGTGGGGCACAATTGTACAGGCTTTCATGGTCTGAAGTTTTCTTTATTTCCCCTAAAAATGGCTTAAAATCAACACAAAAATCCAAAATGTAATTGATGAAAAGAATATCAAATTCTTATCTTAAAAGTTACTCTGTTAAGCATTTGGGTTTCCATTTCTAAACAGGCAGAAAAGAAAGTTCCTCTGGACGTTAAGAACATTTCAAACAGTTTGAGAAAATTTAAATTAGTGGGCCTAATTTTCCTACAATATTTATTAATACTGGGCCATATTTTTTACCCGACGAAATGGTCAAAAATGGAATTGCCCTACGACAAAATGGGTGTGTAACACTGCCCCTCCCAACACCATTACCACCCACCCCTTTAAGTTACACCCCTGCCCCAGGCTCTTAGTAGTGCCCTATAGCCTAAATATCATTTCACTGTTTAGCCTCGGCTCGCACTACATTGCTTTTTTTTGCAAAATCTAATATTGAAGCCTGAAAGTGACGAAAAACAACTTACCAAGAAGACGAATAAGAATTGCTTAAATATTTTCATACATCGTTTCTTGTGTTCTCAGAGAACTGGGAATACAATAAAATTTTCGTTACAAATTTCGCTGTAAAATCACTGTAATCTTATCAAGAAGACTGAACATAAAGTTATGAGATTTTGATTTAGCAACAAAAACTATCATCATTGGCTTATTCATTATTACGTCATAAAAACATAATCTAGGCCTAGTTCGTGCGCATTTATTCCATTGGCACCACGCGCGGTAGATTTTTTTTCATAGTATATTTATCACGCACAGTAGGCCTATCCATGAGAAATTATCCAATACACAGTTCACAGTTCACAGTTCTAGTCTGCTCATGCGCACAAGGACATAACGCCTTCAAGTTGCGAGAAAACAAACCAACCAGCTTGAGCGCACAGCAAAGCACGCTTTTAGTTTGCAAAGTATTCTCGCGCGTCGCTTATAAATATTCACATTGTACATTGCCTAAGGTTATAAAATTGGTCCGAAATTTCACTTTCTGTGCTAGGTTAGGGAATACACCAGTTCACAGTTCCGTCCGCCATTTTGAGTTGCGAGTAATCAAACAATTTTTCATATTGGCGGCAACGATAAAAACAATTTAAAGTCACTTTATTTCAAAATTCTAACGCTTCGATTTTTTTCTTCTTAATATCTTATGTAACTTTGAGTATTCTAGATAATATTACGCCCTAACACAGAAAGGGGAATTTCGGGCCGATTTTATAACCTTAAGCCCGCCGCACACGAGAGTAAATGGCAGACGTCTGTCATCTACTCTCGTGTGCGGGAAATTTCCTTGAAGTAAATGGCATCATGTACCTGAAAGTCAAATATCAAATATGTTTGATATCCACGGCCACTCGTGTCACTTTGCTTTTTTCTGCCTACATACAATGCAAATTCTGCTGAAAAACCAGTTGCCCGTCCGGACAGCCGGGTCAGGTAGAAATTGTGGTAAGCTGGATAAGGTTTTTGGTTGTCCCGGGCAGCCGGACATGTGATTTGTCACACAGGCTGTATTCATTACATTAAAGCTTCTACACTTACGTTTGCTTTGTGGTCGCCAACTCAGAAAAAATCTGGCCACCATGTTCCTTTATTTCCAAAATGTTCAAGTTATCTGGTTTTGACTTACAAGCGTCGGTTTTAAGTATAATTTTAATAATTTTGAATGAAAAAAACCCTCTTTCCCGACGCTTTTCCTGCATGAATGATTCAGCTTCATATAATGACAACTCTTTTTAATTTCAAAAACGCACAAAACAATTATCGAAAGTAAAAACAGATCGACAATGCTAATAATTTCTTTCAGGCGCATCTCTGTATGTATATTACGTGCGCTAACTGGACTACGTCCGCCCGTGTGTACACTGTCGCTCAGTGATATGATATCGTACGGTAGGGACAAAGTTACGGTGTAAAATTTCAGAATTACGATTGCCAGTAATTTTAGGGCCGTAAATAATAATGGAATTTCACGCTACCGAAATATGTTCAATACATTTCTTATACTCACAGAAAATTATATTTTGGTCGCCTGGCGGATAAAATAATTTCATTTTCAAGTGTTTGGTCGCCAAGAATTGAGTTTTTATTGCCATGGCAACAGGAATTGTCGAGGATTGATTACATTGTCCACTTGCATTATTTTATTTTGAGAGGTCTTATCATTGAATTGCTCGGATCCCCTACAAGTACAATTTTACCCAGGGCCCGTGGAGTTTTACCCACCCTTCTCACCAGGATCGTGTTGCGCCCCTGATAATTATTAAGTACAAACCCTAACTTTTGTATTGTTATTGTTATTTTATTTCTTAACTTCCTCAAAAGAGGTTACAGAGACTACACAGAAAACATATAATACAACAAAACAAAAGGCAAAATTAATAAAAACACAGCCAGGATTCGTTTTTGATATAAAAAAAACTTCACTCCTTTAACCAAAAATATATATACTTTATACATTTGGGCATAGGCGTTCAAAGCGGAACAGAGAGGGATGCAGCCCCTTCCCCCTCACTCCCCTGCCTCAGTTTCGGGCAAATATAATGATTTTCTAAAGTGTATAGCCTATATTAAACTAATTGGAATTTTCGCTAAAGATTTGGCCATTTTTTCGAAAAGTGACGGAAAACTGACGATAGACTTCGTGTACTTCACCAAACTTTAAATTTCCAGATGGCTGTTATTTACTTTTAGATTTTAAAAGGGAACTTTTTCAGAAAAAAAAAAGGTTCGTTTGCCCAGACGACCCCCTGGCTACGGGCATAAATATATACATTATCTATAAAAAGAAGAAGGAAAAGTAAACAAACAAAATAGTTGGCAAATAAGTTTTACTTTAGATGTCACATGACGTCAGCAAACACACAAAGGGTGCACAATCAGGAAGCAAGGCTGTACGATTTGACCACAAAATTTGCAAAGCCGCATGGTATGTTCTTTAGTTTGAAAAAGTTGTTCTATTTAACTTAGTTAAAAAGTTAGTGTACGTAATGCCTGGTAATATATGAATATACACAATCTAGAATAAACATCGGTATATTTACCTGTATGCCCGATTTCTGTGAGGGCGTGGTCCCTCTTATCCCTGTTTCTGAAGTCCGGCGACCGAGCGTCGTACAAACAGGGATAAGATGGCCAGAGGTCTAATAACTAATCTTCTAACTCCGCTTCGTTGACGAACACGGTCACTGTCCTGTCAGCTATCTTAAGATTTGACCAGTGCCCAGGTAGACAGGGCCATGATGTGACGTAATTTTCACGCATGGGCAGTGGCATAAAGACGAAAGTAAATGGCATCGGCGGGTCCGGCGCACACGAGGAGTAAATTGACACGACTGGATATCAAACACGTTTGATATTTGACTTTCGGGTACATGATGTTATTTAAATTGCCCACACACGAGAGTAAATGACAGACGTTAACTGCCACGAGTGGCGGTTGATATCTGACATTTACTCTCGTGTGCGACGGGCGCCTAGGGACGTTTGCAATGGTGTGAGCAGAAATCACCTCGAGGTCCTGGGTACTTTGGACAATCCGGGAGTTTTATCGTCTGGAGTTCTCCTCCCTGCCAAGTGGAGGAGTCTTCCTTCCGACTTCCACCACCACAAGATCAAACACCCGAATGGTTTCTCGGAGAAGAAATCTCGACCCAAGAAAAACAGCAAATTGAGACCCATCTTGAATCTGCGGCCCTAGAACAAGTTCATCAGGCCAAAACATTTAAAAGTGGAGACTCGTCATTCCATTTATAGATCTCTTTCCTTCACATCCCAATCCACTGGGACCATAGGCGCTTTCTGGCGTTCCTCCTCGAGGACTAAAATAACACCTTAAGAGCCCTGTGAGTCAGTCTCTCCACGGCTCCACGTTTCTCCACGAGGGTAACGAGTTTTTGCTACGTCCCTAAGGAAAAACGGCATCATGATCTTTACGTACCTTGAAGACTGGCTAATAGTGGGTGGCAGATGACCCGGGGAGGCAGCATCCCCTGATGTCTAGGCCCTGGACCTTATCCGCCGTTCAAGCTAGAGTGATTTTTTTGCAGAAGTCAGAACCAGCATGGTATTCAGACCCCTCACTTACTTGGGCGGCGTTAGATATTCCCAGGCCGATCAGAGAATGGCAATAAACCGTCCAAGCCGGTCAGACTTGATTTTGGGGAACCCAGTGTCAAACGCGAGAGCGTGGCTGGTGTTCCTGTGGTATCTAGTACGCCGTTACCGGTTTCGCATGAGGGATCTACAGTTTCATTCCATTGACGAGGGATACCACTTTTCCAGTCAGTCATCCCATCCATAGACCTATCCCATTGATCTGACGGCCTGTCTTTTCTACCTCTATTCCTTCCATCACTTTGGTGACGAATGCCGGCTAGAGAGCAAACTTCGACCAAGATCAAGTGGAGCCAGTGGCACATTAATATGTTGTAGCACTTCGGCGCATAAGTGACATACAAATCCAAGTTGATTCATTCAGACAACAAAACGGAAGTCACCTACATCAATCACCAGTAGGAACCCAGGTCTAAGGACCTGGTTCCTTACTAAACTGTTGGAGTGTTGAATGGCCCATAAGGTAACCCTATTCGGCTGTCACCTGCCCGGCGAGCCCAACAGGATAGCAAACCACCTGTTGCGCCCCAAAAGCAGAGTGGTCCTCCTCCCAGCGGTAGAGACGCAAACCTTTGCGCTCTGACCACGGCAACAGGGTCTGAAGCGTGGACGTGTTCACGATACAGGGTACCTAATTTTTGGGTTATGCGCTCCCTCCGTCTAATGTCAGGTTATCTTAGTTGCTCCCAACGGAACAAGTCAAGGGTGGTTCCCAACCCTAATGCGGCTGCTGCAAGGTTTCCTGTACGAGTTACCTTTACGGAATGACCAGCTGGCAATCCAGAGACAGGACCACAGCAATAGGGTACGATGGGCGGACCTATTTACGATACAGTGAGCCTCATTTGTGGGTTATGCGTTCCTCCATCCATTGTCAGGTCATCTTATTCGCTTTCAACAGGACAGGACAAGCGTGGTCTCCCCCCCCCCCTACTGCGGCTGGTACAAGGTTTTTTGTGCGAGTTACATCTACGTGATGACCTACTGGCAATCCCAGAGACAGGATCACAGCACCAGTGTCTGATGGGTGGACGTGTTTACGATACAGTGAATCTCATTGGTGGGTTTTGCGCTCCTCCATCCATTGTTAGGTCATCTTATTCGCTCTCAACAGGACAGGCCAAGCGTGGTTCCCAACCTTACTGCGGCTGGTACAAGGTTTCTTGTACGTGATGACCGGTTGGCAATCACAGAGACAGGACCATAACACCCCAGCCCATATAACTACGTTTGACTGTGCAGCTGTGTGGCCTGCCTCCAGGTATCTTTCGTTGAGAAGAGTCTTTCGCACGATGCTTCTGAAATGGCAGCCCATGGCAGGTGCAAGGTTACGCATAGGATGTATTTTGCGAGACTCGTTCATTTGAAGACTTACAATCCCGTGCTAGCCCCACCATAACCCATGGGACATGCGGTTGGCGCTATTTCACTGACTAAACCACCGCTTCAAGCGATTGCTACATGCGCTATCAAAAGCTCTCCATATAGCATTTCTGTTGGCTGCGGCCTCCGGGAGGTGTCGGGTTGCCATTCATGCCCTATCTCGCAGGGAGGGTAACATAAGGTTCGAGTCTGGATCTGCCCTTTTGGGGGCTAAAAATTGCAGAAAGAAAAGACAATAATTTTAATTTTTAAACTTATTTTTATCTGGCCTTGATAGCCAATAGCAATTTCGGCAACTAGCAAATAATGAATTAATATGGTTAAAGTGTACACCCTGAGTGACTATGGTAATTTAATATCAGCATTGACCATTAATGATGTCCTAAGCCCCAGTTAAATAAAATATATGTGTATAGTGGTAAAATAAAAGCAATTGTTATCTGTTGTGGATTACAACTTACTGCTAATAGGGGAAAACAGCAGGTTGGCTTATAGACTTTTATAAATTTATTTTTATTATGCAAATTAGGCAATGTTCCACTAGTAGGAAGTTGATAGACTTTTTTCTGTCATTCTGTGGACCTTTCTGAGCTGTTTGACGGTAAAATAAAAGCAATTGTAATCGGTTGTGGATTACAAGAACCGCTAGTAGGGAAAAACAGCAAGCTGGCCTATAAAATAGCAGTCATTTTGGATTCATGCAAATGACACGTAGGATTTTGCTAGACTTTATTTTCTGTCATTCTGTAAACCTTTCTTGGGTAGTTTGGCGGTAAAATAAATACTATTGCAATTTGTGTTGTTGGTTAGGCCCCATTTTGACTTATTATGCCTGGACTGGTTTTACATATTGGCTTTACTGTATTTCGTGCAACAACATGTATCATGCATAATGTAGTACTTATACTCTCCCACGAGGGCTAGATATATGATTTATGATATTATTTATAATAACCTCGAATGACTACGTGGCGAAATTTAAATTTCCGCCCTTTAGTTAATTTTATATTCTATTTTATGACATACTACATCAAAATTGACCCCTATTAGAGGCTCACTTAATGTATTAAGAGGTCTGAAAACTGAGTGATCAAAAATCGATTTCTTTCAATGCTATCTTTAAGTCAAATTTGAGCCCCTACTTCAAGCCTATATATACTCTTGATGATGTTTGTTTGTTTGTTTGATGAGGTCTTAACGGCACCACGACAACGAAGGTCAAATTGTGCCTGAGAGGTCAGATCATTTTAGAGGTAGTAAGGAAAGAGACCAGGGGGAGAATGAGAGAAATTCAAGAACAATAGCCAGAAAGCTGTGATCGAGAAAGGAGGTGCATGATGATGTTGCTTAGAAAAACCCCATTCCGGGGCCCAGCTACTCTACTGAGAGGTGTAGTAAAGTGCTTCATGACCCCCAGACATGCCTGAACCCAAAAAAGTTGAAAAAGTTTGGTGCGTCCTACATTACAGCTCACGGACTATTTATTACTTTTTAAGTTTCTTTTACAGAAAGAATGTACTAAGAACTAAATGTACTAAAGAACGGATACTAAGTCGACTATGCTAGGATAGCTGGGTAAATGCAGTCTTTCCATATTTGAAAGGGCACTTTTTGAACTTTGCAAGAAAACTACGAAAAAGTGTTTCAAATTTCGCACAATTTACTTCATTATTGTGAAATTTGCTTCAATTTTCGAAAAGATTCCTTCAAATTTCTGAAAATGTTCTTCAATTTTCAAGAAATTTTCTTCATTTTCGGGAATTGTTGACAAATTTTACCAATATTAACAACAATTTCTCCTGAACGAGAGAGCTATTTTCGCTGTTTTCTGTGTGGTTAATTTGTACTAAATGCGAGAATAGTGTGGTACTGGTATACACATTGACGCTGTGTTAGCAGAGCTGGAGAAGGCAACTTGATAGCTTGATGTCTGAATGTAATCGCGATTTATCCCGTGGACTCCAATAGTAAGAAATAGTCACTTTATTTTAAAAACTGTCCCTTCGAATTTGTTCTGTTCAAAATATGTTATTTATCTTTTTGCTAATATTAATTCGTTGGCAAAATCTTATATGGTCTTGACACGAAAAAGGTGAAATTAAGGGCGAATTTAAGACCTGAAATTGACTTTGCGTTAGCCTAACGTTACGGTATAAACAACGTGTAGTGAGTGACCCTGGTACTGGTACTGGCATGACTGGTTAGTGAGATAAACACCTCACTCAGTAAGCACTACTAGCAAGGCAATACTTGCATACTGTGTATTGTAGGCATGTAGTGGCTATAGCGTATACCACAGTCAGAAGTTATTAGACTAATTGAATATAGGCCTACTTCAGAGCCGTCTTAGCGCATGGTCACGCTGCCCTGCAGGGCCACGATCATGGCCGTACCAAGCCGGGGCTGAGGCGGCAGCCCCCCTGTCGGTCGGATACCCATCTGAGTCGAGTAGAATCATGCCCGACTCGGCTAGATATCTGGGTCATGCCCTTCCGACTCGGCTAGATATCTGGGTCATGCCCTTCCGATTCATGATGATGACAATATGGTATTTAGGCACCGATCTTGTGATAGTCAGGCAGAGGTAAAATATACGTTTGAAATCAGTGATTTGTCTAAATCAACTAGATTTTGCCGATATTTAAAGGAAATTACCCCAAAATCGAAAAACTGCCCGGAAATGAAAGAAAATATTTCAAAAATTGAAAAAAAATGCCAGAAAATGGAAGAAAATAATCTGGAAATTATTGAAAGTTCCCCAAAATTTAAAAAAAAATCGAAAATTAGCCAAAAATACGTTAAAATTTCCTAAAAATAAAAACCTGCCCAAAAATTGAGGGAAATTTCCAGAAAATTAAAGAAAATTGCCCGGAAATTTTCAAATATTGAAGAAAAAAATGCCCAAAGATGGAAAAAAATTGCCTCAAAATTAATGAAAACTTCCCAAACATTAAAGAAAATTTCTCGAAAATTGAAAAACCTGCCCGAAATGAAGAAAATTTCCCCAAAATTAAGGCTAATCCTCGCCCCTCTCACACAGCGGCATGTCTAAGGAGGGGTGGGGGAGGGGGGTATTAGTGCTAAAATGGTTGTAGCTCCCTCCCCTATTTTTTTGTCAAAGTTTTTGTCAAAGCCATTAACTGAAATATCAAATGAACCATACAAACAGATGTTGGCATTTTTTAATCGTGACTGCTGTTCAATTAATTTTGGACAAAAACTTATATAGTTTGTACCAAAAATCCTCAATTTTGGATCAAACATCTTTAATTTTGGCCCCCAAATCTACTATTTTGGATAAAAATTCTTCAATAATCTTCAGTTTTGGACCAAAACCTTTACGCTTGGACCAAAATCTACAACATATAGAGCCCAAAACCTCCAGATAGGGAGGAGAAAGTCTTAATAATCAGGGCCATGCCCCACCTGGCACCCCCACACAATAATTTTCAAACAGGCCTTCACCTTTTCACTCGATGGGGAAATTGCTAACATATTTGCCTTGGCAAGGGGTATATGAGGGGTCACCTCTCAGGGGAGCAAGAACTCGAACATTCTCCGTATGAAAATTGCATTCAGTGGTTAATTAACATAAAATGTTGCTGCTAATTGGGAAATCTCCTTGAATTTTCGAGAATTCCTCTTGAATTTTCGGGAATCTTGTTGAATTTTTGAGAAATGTCCTTGAATTTTCAGGAATTCTCTTAAATATTTGAGAAATCTTCTTGAATTTTCAGGAATTCTTTTTTTTAATTTTTTTTTTAATTTCCGCGAAATTGCTTTTACTTTTCGGGAAATTTTCTGAAATTTCTTCCACTTTTTGGGAAATATTCTTCATTTTCGTGAAATCTTCAACTTCCAGGAAAATTCTTCAATTTCCAGGAAGTCACTGTCAATTCGCGAAATTTTGAACAATTTTACCCATTTTTCTTCAATTTTATATGTTAATAATTTGAAAATTTCTCCTCTTAACCGGGGAGAAGGAAAGTCAACCGGGAGGGAGGATGGGGGTCAACAAAAAGGAGATATGAACAGTGATTAGATATTAGATATTTTTTAGCGATCACACGAAGTGAGCAATAAAATGTCCTTTCTTTCATCAATTCACTTTTGCATCTAACTACAGACTACAGTATATGCTATACTGTCAACTGTTATCAGGTTGTACACAATGCATTATTAGATTATACGTGCATGCACAGCATAACCCGAATTTACTGAAGTCTGAGCAATATATAGGCCTATATTCAAGTGTTCAAGGTCAACAAATCTTTCTAAAGTGCACTGAGTGAACTTTAGAACAGGGGGGCAAGAAGCCCTTAAGATTCTCCTGGTTACAAGCGGAAAATTATATTGGTTAATTAAGTAAAGTTAATCTGGAAATCTCTGAGCCTTCAATTTGAGAGAAATCTTCCATTTCAGGAAATTAACTTGCTTTACAGGAATAATTTGAAATTTCAGGCAATTTCTTTCGATTTTTGGGCTCTTTTGACAAATTTCGGGTAATTTTTGGGCAATTTTGGCTAATAAGGCTTCAATTTTGGAAAACTTTTCTTCATTTTTGGGCATTTTTTTTCGATTTTGAGGATTTTTTTCCGGTGATCGTTCCCCCCCGAGGTTTAACCCCTAGACCCCACTGCAGGGACCCGGATCCGAAAGCAGAAAATATGGACTCACCCGTTAGTCGGATCACGTCAATTACTTGCCCCTACCCACGTGACCCAATATGGAAAACCTGAGCTATATCTGTATATGCTACTTAAATCGTTGACTTCCAAGCAGGTATTATTCTCTGCAAAGAAATGCCGCAAACTGATTCATTCTTGCTTTCAGTGGGTGGGTGCATGGCATGGGTAGGGGCACCAGTCCTACAATGTTCTTAAGACGACCCTGTACTAATTGTAATGCTATGTACAACCACTGTGGCCCAACTGCACATCACTGATGCTTGCCTATGAGTGTTAAGCATTTCTTGAAGTGAGGATCGAATTGAGCCTATTAGCAGATAAGAATATTAACAGATTAATGACCAGATGACGTACCATGCATGCGCTTGAAAAATCGGACAACGTATACAAAATCAATCAATGCCGACTTTTCTTGTAGGCCTATCACATAAATTATACCTTAAACGTTAGAAGCCTTCACCAGGCTGCCAAGCCTGGGTAATCAATGGTATTGGGTGGCCAAATTGAGAACGGTCTGCCCTAGTTATTGTCCAGCCCAATTACGCGTACTGACGTATATTATCACGGGGACATTTCTGTTGTTACACAGACTGACAGACATTAAACTTTAATTTATATTATAGTCAGATCAACATATGACCTTGTATATGCTATAGTACATATGACCTTGTATATGCTATAGTAATAGTGTGACTGCAACTACTCTGTGAGTAAGATGTTTATCACTACTGTAATCAGGGGACCCTAGAACACCTGGCCCGGGGCAGCGCACTCCCTTAACAGCTAGGGGTGGACTGGCCACAATCATTCCACCGATCCAGGTGCAGGAACCTGCCTCCAATTTTGAAGTGAAGACTGGCCTACATCTAAGCCCAGTTGTAGGCTTTCTGGCTATATACCAACAGCCATTGGGCCTGCAGCAAATCCAGAGGCTGTCCACTGAGCCCAATGAGACGGTAATGGCCGGCTTCGATCTCCTTCGAGCAGCTGCTGGGCCCGATTTTATGCTGCTGGGCCTGCTGGGCCATTTTATGGCCTGTCTTCAACGCCCTTTGGGGGGCTTTTGGGCCAGTTTTAATGGCGGCCTTAACGTCACTTCAGGAGGCTGCTGCGCCCGTTTAAACGGTCTATGGCCGGCCTCGACCTACTTAATCGGTCAATCAGCGGACTGGTAAACGATATCTGTCTGGGTGAGTGGCCGGCCTCGACCTACTAAATCGGTCAATCAGCGGACTGGTATACTGTATAGATATCTGCACATAAAGGCTGGGTGAGTTGTTGATCAGATTCCTGGTGTACATCATATCAGCTTTCGTTCGTGAAGCTTTTCCCAGCTACCGTACTTTGTTAAGCCCTTGAAGAGCCTTAATTGTTCTCATGTTTACCCATGCCCGTTTTGTTGTGTGCGGTACGGTTCAAAGATCACCGTTGCGTTTTTTTATGTTTGAAGTCCATAGAAAATTTTGTTCTATTGCTAGACAGTTCGCAGAGCTAGAAGTCATAAAAACAGCTTTAAGCTGTACTACAAATGCACTGTACCGTATGACTGAACGGAGAACTTGCTGGTCTACGTTTTGTTAAAGATGTCCATTTATTTCGCGGAACTAGATTGAAAGTAGGTCAGTAAGGGTAAATGTTTTAGTAAGACACCAGTATACGGAATCGCTTTACGTCAAAGCAAAAGGCAGAAGTAACTGAGTCCGAAGGTGAGATTCGTTTGGTTTGAACAAGGACCTTCAAGTGCTTCGTAAAATTTAGCTCTTCCTCCAGTAATGGGATCCTGTGACCAAGGAGATACTTTGTATCAAAAGAGATGTATTATTATCTTCCTTCTGTGATGTCATATGGCCTAGCTGGGGAATACACTGGGGCATGACGTTTATTTCCTTGCTGCGCATGAGCAGATTCAGTTTTCTCATCTTCACACAAACTGACCATGCATATAGATTCTATTATTATATCCATGATCTGACGGTGGTAGATACCGGGCCCGGGCCCCGGGATTTACAAAGTTTAGGCTATAGGTAGTTTATCACGAATACCTTCAAATCTGTAAAGTATCTAGTCGAAAAACCCGTCGAAAAATGTGCGCGTTAATTGAAACGAGAGGTGAGAAGAGACGAAATATATTCTTTTGAACGTTTCCTAGTGTCACAATTGGAGTGAGCGGGGCATGTTTGGCAGTGATCCCCAGAAATGTAAGTTGTGTATAACCTATTTTGGTGTATGGAAAAGTCTTGGGAGGGAGGAAGGGGAGGGGGGGGGGGGTGTTCCCCTTATATACTCAGGCTGTATTCGAATTTCGTCTTCCGATAAATGCAAAAGTGATAATTTAGCGCCTTTGTCATGATGCGGCAGAGTGGCGTTGCTAGACTTTTTTGCAGGGGGCCAAAACATATCAGAATCCGAGCTATCCCCTTACCACCACCTCCCCCCTCCCCCTCCGTTACCGGAAATTTTAAAAGAAAAGTTGGTAATTTTGAGGGAATTTTTGAAGGGGGAGGGGGGGGGGGGATTGATTGTATACAAGCAAAGAGCTTTACTCTTTGATCAAAGATAGGCAAGATCTGAATAGAGCGGCCTGTACTACCTTTCCGTTGTCACTGGACAGCTAAGACCGTAATTCCCGGGAATATGTAGGGACTTTTCGGCAGGATTTTTAGAAAATACATACGGTTGTGAGACTCTGGTCTCCCCTATACTTTGTGGAGCAAATATGTCCTCTTGTCCCCCACTTTTTGAAGGAGAATTATACGGCCCTATTACTGGGTATTCCCAAGGAGGTATCCATATAGATTTCCGTGGTGTAGTGGTTAGTGCTTTGTCCTCTCACCCGCACGTCCCGGGTTTGTATCCCGGTGGGTCTGCAACCAGTGACTTCATAACTGGTTATCGAAGGCCGCGGCCGTCTTGATATAATGTCCAGCACTGGATGCTTTCGGGGCGTTGAACCTTGCTATGCTATGCTATACTGATATATATATATATTTATCGATCCTTGGTATATACCTATACTTTCATGCAACGCCCTCATATTTGTGTCCAGAAGAGGAAAACAACTCTTTTGAAGGAGTTGTCGGTGTAAATATTGTACAGCATTTCTCGACCTGTACAAAACCTATCGAACGTTCTATATGGGGATCTATATGACCTATACCGAGTCATTTGTGCGCTTTCCCATGCTGTTTTCGCGGCTGCATACGTTAGCCACACAA
>JAIGNY010000185.1:0-40000 GCA_020152595.1 Chiridota heheva | reverse complement strand
ATGGCTTAAAATCAAGTAATTTATATGGTTTTGCGCAGTTTTCTTTAAAACCCCACTATAATCAGAAATAAGGGTTTGAAAATTTAGACATGAGAATTGCCCGAATCTTTATATCTAATTCTGATTTGTTTATGGGTGGTGGAGGGAATGGTGGAAGGGGAGAGTAGGGGTTCAGTCTTTCCATGCATCCCGCCTCCAACGCTTCTACTCTTCATCAATATTATTTAATTTGCTTTATTAACAGAAATTTCATCTGCCTGAAATTCCACACCAGCGAACTCTCTTCTTCCCCAATTATTTTTTTTTAACATCAAATGACCATACCACTTCATTCTGGAAATTTAAGCGGTTTGTTGGTAAAAAATAATAATAAATCTTTCCATGACTATTTTCTAGTTTTATCGATTGACTGATTTGTCTTGATCTTTACTGCAATTCACAAATCATCCTGAAGATCGCATCGCGTCTCAAAAAATTGCTTAAAGGAGCACTAGACCGAAAAGTGAGGGCATATTTTTAAGCGGCCCCAAAAAATCGAATCCCTATCTAGCACGCAGCGGTATAGTAATTTTCTGGTTAATATGAATATTCAAGTGACCTTTGCTCTCATGTCGTGTGTGGGCTATGGAGGCATGAAGTTTATCCATGTGTTGCGGAAAATTTATAAGATATTCGCAAAACGAGCGCCCTCACTTTCGGTCTAGTGCTCCTTTAACAAATCAAATCTGCTATACAACAGTGACGTCGCTCTTGCGGCGGTTGTTGATTGGTTTAGTATTTGTGTATATATTTCGATAAATCAAAAACGTTTAATTATTTTGTATATTTTTCTTCCCGATAACACGATAAGTATCCTTCAGAGTAGCTATTCAAGGATCATCAATCATTGGTTAATTTATTGATGGACAAGTAGGTTACAATTCATGTTTTTTTCTTCCGAATTAAGTTATATAGTAGACATGGCCCTAATTTCATTTAGGAGGTGGGGGGTGGGACTATATTTCCCTTCATAACGTAAAGGGGACAGTGTTTTTAAAAACCTTATGTATATTATTTTAATTCTGCCGAGAAGTGGGGGAGGACACTTTTTTTCTGCTAAGAAATTACGGCCTATCTATGGGGACATATACACATGAAGAACCGTCATCAACAATTCTGGATGTATATTCGAAACCACGGAAAGGCTTAGAAATTCCACTAAATTTGATACAAAAATTTGTAAACTTAAATTTCAAGTAAGTTAATGTTCATGCAAATATTTCGATTTATTATGTGCATGCTTGTTCCTTTACTACTTAAAAAAGGATAGAAAGTATTATTAGCCTTAAAAGCGGCACAACATATATGTTTGAATTGACCAAGCGGGGTTGTTACCAGTTTTGTGCCAATAGCACAGCGGCCCCATGCTCCGAGTTTCCGAGGGCCCCTCCCCGAATGAACATATTTTCATAATTCTGATACTTTAGTATCCGCGGGCCCTCTCCAGTCATTTGATGCCATGGCCCCTGAAGCGGGTCCAGTTCGATTTTGGTTGTTATCCTTATACCCACATTCGCCTCTGTTCACAACCAATTTATTTTCCTCATCATAGACGATCACCCAAGAGGAAGTGCATGTTGTGACGTCACGAGTGTCCTTTAAAAATGGCATACGTGCAATTCACGAACAGTCCGGACGACGAGATTGTGATCTCGGATGAAGAAATGGAGAACAATTTGTTGTTAGAAATTGGTCCTTTTGATCCCCCTCAAAGAATGGAAGAGTCGGAACAGAATCCGCCCGATCGTGTCGCAGTGACCCGAGAAAAATCAATACGGAGTAAAGTTTTCCAAAAACTTTTCAAATCAGAAGGATTATTATTTTGTCTAATAAGTACCATATTCATCACAAACTGCGCAGCTAGAGGATACCTACAAGGTGTAATAATGCTTATTCAACACACTCTAAACGTCAGTGACGGTGAGATGGTCGTAACTGATATTATGTTTGACTTTGGAATAATTGTCGGGGCGTTGGCGATTATTAGTATGCGGAAGAAACTGAACCGCCCCAAACTAATAGGATCTGGCGCACTTGCTGTGGGCATTGGTTGTTTCTTAGTATCAGGACCGTATTTTTCATACGCTTCAAATCATCACAAATATAGCAGCCCCGGGGATGCTATCTTGAAAGATTACGAAATGTGCTATTTAGAAGGAGAAGATGCTAATTTATCAACATCCAAGCCGGAGGTATTTCTCCTTATAAAGTGGGAGGAGCTGAGTTTTGGGTGGTTTTTGGAGCTGGGATTATGGGGCTTGGAGCTGCGCCTCAGTTGACTGCAGGATTACCTTACCTGGAGGATGTGTACAAGGGACGGAAAACGCCTTTCCTCGTAGGTAAGTGTATGATTTTCATCCTTACAAACTTTTAAACATTTCAGCCCTGCGTGTCACATGTCAAGGGTGCCACTGCAAATCTACCAGTAGGCTACCATTGTAAGCTCTTACAGTACCATTGTCAGTGGTGTATTAAAACGCGCCCATCTAACCTGTTGTGTTCGCCATGATTTGACCATGGCATCTCGTAGTGCTGCCTGCATGCGACAGGGCTTGACCGTATTAGATCGGACCCTGTCAACCATTTCCAAAACAACATGACTGGACAGGAGATGGGGAAATCTTCATTAACGGCACATGGAACAAGTGTATATGGGATTCTGGGAAGCTCACGCTATAATGCATTTAAAGGTAAACTAGACCCAGGGGCGGACTGGCCCGCCGATCGACCAATCCTGGATCGGTGGGCCGCTGGCCCCGAGGCTGGACGTAGGCTGTTAAAATGGGTGCAGCATCCTCCCGAAGAGAGGTTGAGGCCGGCCGTTTTGTTGACCATGCATGGTTAACGGTGGAATGATTTTGGCAAGCCCGCCCATGACAAGCTCTTTAGTGGGGGGCGTCTTTTTGGCGAATTTTTCAAATATTCATTGACCCGTTTTGCCCCATAAAGCAGGGGCACATAGAAATCTATCGGTTCAATTGGGGTAACCAGCGCCATAGTCAGCTAGTTGAATGAACACTTTAAAGGTTAGTTAGCGGCGCACCGGTCCAGAACCATACGGCCAGCCCGCCCCTGTCCTCAGAGAAGTAATGCTTATAAATATTGATGATAGATATGTTTTGTATAGGAATCCACGAGGGTCAAAAAGCTTTGCGGACTATTTGTCAGTCTCTGAAAAATTGCGTCCTGTCTTTTCCATGTTTTCGGTTTAGTGTTTCTTTTAAGTCCTTGATTCCCCTACCCCCTCCTAACTTCTCTTGCTAATATTTTAATCACTGTTTGACATGAGATTCATGTACTGTTTTGCACTTCTTTCCAAATCACTTTACGACATTTTGTTTTTCGTTTAAATTGCAGCATTAGTGCTCTCTGCAATAGCTACTGGAACGTGGTTCGGGGAGTTACTTAGTTTTGCGATCCAACATGGTGGAGATAAATATTTTGGGGAATTTACGACAACTTCAAGATGGTGGCTAGGGTTTATGCTTTGCGGACTCCATTGCATGCTGTTCGCGTTGCTCGTCTTTACTTTCCATGAAGAGTGCCCTCAATTAAGAAAATCTAAACATAAAAAGAGTGGAAACGAGGAAGACGTTGTACTCGACCAAACGGACAGCTTTTATTACATGAGACTGGATGACCCGGCCGCCCAAAGTAAGAGTTTATCATTTCCATAGACCTTTTCAGATCTGAATCGGCAGTTTCCGGAAACTAATTCAGAGAATGTCCCTTGGCCGAAATTCACGTGTCCGTAATGGACCAATTGTATACTGGGGGAATCCTATTGGCCAATCAAAAACTGGGGGATTCTTAACCGTCTTTACAATTCATGCAGGGTATGGGGCCAAACTTGCCAAAGTGTATGATAAAAATGCTTTCAATCGCTAATTATACGTGCGTTATACATGAATTATACGCGCACGCAATTGCTTACAACTTTTTCTCCAGGAATTGTAGCTGATTTGTTTGGTAATAAACTTTAAAAAAAAAATCCCCATAATTGTTTGAAGTTCAAATCGGCAAAAAGGACTATTAAAGGAGATATAAAGGAGCCATAAAATCAAAAAACTAATAATTTAAAATTGATACATGATAGACAAAAACCTATTTAATATTAAAAAGGCATCTTAAAAATTTATTCCGTATCCATGTTTAAAGTTGTAACATGGAGGCTGCCATTTTGTGTTGAAATACTACAAAATTAATGATAGAATCATTTGCACATCATTAACACAAAAATATACTTTTTCCTTTATAATGCTTCTTTATATCCACTCGGCTTTTTACATACTTTAAAAATTTGATATGATTTGGAAAAATCGAGATTATTGTAGGTATAAACCTACATTGTTTATAATTCTTCAAAATCGGAAAGCCAAAAATCTTTCTCCCTTAAAAGAATGTTTAGCTATACGTTACTGGTTGAGGGGTATTTCTTATAGTAGGGACACTCAGAGTGAGACTAACACACTATGAATTCCGTAGAATACAGTGGCGCCTAAGGCGGGAGGCCAAGCAACCCCGTCCCGCCCTCCAATTTTCACATCACAAAATTTAGGTGTTAAGATGAAAAACCACCGAAAGCTTCCGAGTTTGGCCCTGTACTTTTGAAAACTTCCTTCGCCGTAGCCGTGGAATAATTGAATGCAGAGTTGCACGCCACTGGTATACGGGCTTCATATAGTGTATAAGTCTCACTCGAGAGTGTTCAGGCCCATAACCAGGAAACCTCGTCCGAGCGACAGAACTCTTTTTGTCGAGAAAGTGCCTTTTGAAATCTAAAAATATGACCGGAATTTCAAGATTTTTTTCCTTCTGTCATTTAAATTCTTGATCCCTTTTTGTTAGAGAAAGTGCCCTTTTGAAATCCAAAAAATAATTAAACACCTGGAATTTTAAGATTTTTTACCCTTTTGTACAAAAAACAACCCACTTTCAAATTCCTGGCTACGGGCCTGGTGTTTTTTTTTTTTTTTGCATCAATACAATTTATATGTTAAACTCTTATATCTGAACATATCATCACAATAAAATGTCGACAAAAAATACAACTATCATAACATATTTGATAAAGCATAATTGTTTGTAATTAAAAGTTAAACATTTTAAAACTTACTAAAAGAAAACAAAAAAAGAAAGACTAGAAATATCTTGAGAAGATTCTGGATACAAGAAAAAGTTCAACAAGAAGATGCAAAATTGGAGCCATTTTTCACTTTAGCTTATCATTTCTTGTTGCTATATGCTCTTCTAATTTACGAATAATTTTTAATTTAGAAATCAGGCGACGAACAAATGGGCTATTATTTTGCATTTTACATTCATTAATTACCTGTTTACCTACTAGAATCACTTGCTGAATTAACTTAAAATCACTGCCGACTTCAAAAACACCATGTAAAATAGAAGAGTGGGAAACGTGAGGAAATGGAAGATTAACAACATAACTCATAATCTCCTGCCAAAAAAACCTGATAATCCGGCAATCAACAAACAAATGTTGGAGTGACTCTGCGTCTTAATTACAAAAGCCACATAGTGGGGAGTCAGCCAGACCCACTTTGAAAAACCACTCATTTAAAGGGATTATATTATGTAAAAATTGTATTTGAAAAGCTCTCGAATTGTAACTTATCTATTGTTGTCAAAAAAGGAAGATTGAAAATATGGCGAAGATCATTTTTAGAATAAGCATAAGTTTAGTCCAGACTTTCGGAGGGAAGAGGGGAAGGGGGTATCTTACTCTTGATGGTCTCTAAGTTATAACATAAGCCATTCATACATAATGTAATATCCGCTTCATCACTTGTACCAACATCAATGGCCCCGTGGTAGGGTAGTATACCAACCGAAATTATTATGTTCTTCCAATTGCTTGGGAGAGCGTTGAATATGCCTAACATTTTAGAATAATCAGTCTTATTCAGACCTCTCTGATGGAAAAACTCGAAATTGTGGAAATTTCCCCTCATATCTAAAATATCTCGGACTTTTGAAAAGCCCTTTTCCATGATAGTTATAGACAGACTTGCCTCCTAATTTCACGTGTTTGTTGTTCCATAAAATAATATTTAAGATATCATCCGCATTGTTAAGAATAGGGTTGCTCATGTTTGACCACACCTTCACAATTTCTTTATAGAAATGAGGTACATGAACTGGGGTACATTCAACATCCAAATTATAGTTTAGCAAGAAAATACCCCTAATTTTGTAAAGGAAATGGAGGACTAACAGTTTCCAGCCAAAAGAGTTGGAGGATTTTAAACGTTTTAGCCACATCATCTTATTTGACTCAATTTCTTTAAATGAATCATCTTTAAACCTCCATCTTTATACTCATTAACCATAGCTGTGCGCTTTATTTTGTCTTGCCCTTCCAAATAAAGTTATATATATTCTCTTAATATTTTTAATATAACTCTCAGGAATGCTGAGTACCGAGCCCACATATAATAGTTTAGAGATACCGAACCATTTGATAATCTGAATCTTCCCAAAAATCGACAGATTTCTAGCCCTCCAAAGATTGAGGTTATATATTGCTAGTATCTTTAATGATACCATCCATGTTTTTATTCAATACTGTTTTGTTGTTGTACGAGATGTAAATACCCATAATCCTCATTGTGCTAACCCAATTTAGTCCAGCCACTTTCGCGTTGTTTACTCTTTGAAAATTATCCTCCAAGACCATGACAACAGTTTTAGTTGGGTTAATCTTGAGGTTAGATGACTTTTCAAAATTCTTAAATACTGTCAAGATATTATGTAACGATTGCTCATCATTTGTAAAAACTGTCATATCACCTGCAAAAAGTGTTAGTTTGATATAGTTAATGATATTCCCAATCCTAACCGGGATACCACGTATATTGTCACTATTCCTTAACTTAACAGCTAAAGTTTCAATTGAAAGGATGAATAATTAAGGATAAGGTATCCCCATGTCTAACCGCACAGGTTAAAGGGAAGTATCTGTTGACAACTTCCCATTCATAACTATTCATATAAAAAGTTATAATCTATTGTATTATTGATGGTCCAAAATTATAGGCTGTCAGTTCTTTGAAAAGAAAGTCATGACTAAGAGAGTCAAAAGCTTTATATGGAAGTCAACTGAAATGGCGTATCCCGACATATGGTAAGAATCAGTATAATGCATGATATCGAAAACTGTACGGATTGCCTCTGCAATGTTCCTCCCGGGAATAAAAGCATTATGGTCAGGGTGAATAATATAATCTAAAATCCCTTTCAAATGTGTCGCAATGGCTTTTTCCCTATCTTATAGTCCACATTTATTAATGAAATAGGCCTATAATTCTCCAACAAAGATTAATCCTTTCCATCTTTAGGTATAACAACTATAACACTTTGCCTCTGTGATGCCGATAATTCACCTTTCTCGTATCCCCATTTAAAGAATCTACCACCAAATCCTCTACGTAATTTTGTTGTTGCTGGTTTGTGTGGTATACTAACTGTATCCTATTAAACACTTTGTTGCTGTTGTTGTAAGCTAGGCCTTACAGTTGTTGTAAGCTAGGCCTTACAGTTGTTGTAAGCTAGGCCTTACAGTTGTTGTAAGCTAGGCCTTACAGTTGTTGTAAGCTAGGCCTTACAGTTGTTGTAAGCTAGGCCTTACAGTTGTTGTTGTAAGCTAGGCCAGTTGTTGTACAGTTGTTGTTGTTGTAGCTAGGCCTTACAGTTGTTGTTGTAAGCTAGGCCTTACAGTTGTTGTAAGCTAGGCCTTACAGTTGTTGTAAGCTAGGCCTTACAGTTGTTGTAAGCTAGGCCTTACAGTTGTTGTAAGCTAGCCTTACAGTTGTTGTAAGCTAGGCCTTACAGTTGTTGTAAGCTAGGCCTTACAGTTGTTGTAAGCTAGGCCTTACAGTTGTTGTAAGCTAGGCCTTACAGTTGTTGTAAGCTAGGCCTTACAGTTGTTGTAAGCTAGGCCTTACAGTTGTTGTAAGCTAGGCCTTACAGTTGTTGTAAGCTAGGCCTTACAGTTGTTGTAAGCTAGGCCTTGTTGTAAACTAGGCCTTACAGTTGTTGTAAGCTAGGCCTTGTTGTTGTAAGCTAGGCCTTACAGTTGTTGTAAGCTAGGCCTTACAGTTGTTGTAAGCTAGGCCTTACAGTTGTTGTACGCTAGGCCTTACAGTTGTTGTACGCTAGGCCTTACAGTTGTTGTAAGCTAGGCCTTACAGTTGTTGTAAGCTAGGCCTTACAGTTGTTGTAAGCTAGGCCTTACAGTTGTTGTAAGCTAGGCCTTACAGTTGTTGTAAGCTAGGCCTTACAGTTGTTGTAAGCTAGGCCTTACAGTTGTTGTAAGCTTGTTGTAGGCCTTACAGTTGTTGTAAGCTAGGCCTTACAGTTGTTGTAAGCTAGGCCTTACAGTTGTTGTAAGCTAGGCCTTACAGTTGGTGTAAGCTAGGCCTTACAGTTGGTGTAAGCTAGGCCTTACAGTTGGTGTAAGCTAGGCCTTACAGTTGGTGTAAGCTAGGCCTTACAGTTGGTGTAAGCTAGGCCTTACAGTTGTTGTAAGCTAGGCCTTGGCCCTTACAGTTGTTGTAAGCTAGGCCTTACAGTTGTTGTAAGCTAGGCCTTACAGTTGTTGTAAGCTAGGCCTTACAGTTGTTGTAAACTAGGCAGTTGTTGTAAGCTAGGCCTTACAGTTGTTGTAAGCTAGGCCTTACAGTTGTTGTAAGCAGGCCTTACAGTTGTTGTAAGCTAGGCCTTACAGTTGTTGTAAGCTAGGCCTTACAGTTGTTGTAAGCTAGGCCTTACAGTTGTTGTAAGCTAGGCCTTACAGTTGTTGTAAGCTAGGCCTTACAGTTGTTGTAAGCTAGGCCTTAGAGTTGTTGTAAGCTAGGCCTTACAGTTGTTGTAAGCTAGGCCTTACAGTTGTTGTAAGCTAGGCCTTACAGTTGTTGTAAGCTAGGCCTTACAGTTGTTGTAAGCTAGGCCTTACAGTTGTTGTAAGCTAGGCCTTACAGTTGTTGTAAGCTAGGATTTGGTATTGTTGTGTTAGGCTTTGTTATTTCTTAAATAGGCTTAGGTCTTGTGTGTTCAGTGTAGGCAAGTATATTGTGTGTTAAAGGTAAGGTGTTTCTTTAGGTATTGTTGGGCCTATTGTTCCTCTTTAAGGTTGCTGCTTTTGGTTTTCTGCTTCTATTATTATATTGTATGATCATGGAGAGTTCGATTTGCTGTGATAGCTGTGATATGTGGATTGATTGGGTTGATAGTTTTGTATTTGTTTGTTCAAAGTGTACAAGATTGACGGCTTTGGAGTGACTTTCTGGTTGTAGTTGTATTGTTGAAAAGTTGATGCTAGTGTGCAGACTAAGTTTTGTGGCTTAGATGTGGGTAGTCAGACATGTGATGTTGATAGTTCTTTGGGTGTGGAATTTGATTGGGATTCTGTTCAGGTAGATAGTCTTAGATCAGATTCTGATGACAGGCCTGATGTAGGGTTGTCTGTAGTTGATGATTGTACAGGTACCATTGGTATGTTTCCTGTGGATTCTGTTAGGAAAAATGTGTTATGGATAGAGATTCACTTGTAAGGTATGTTGACACAGAGTTTTGTGGAGTAGATCGTAGAAGGATTAGGGTGTCTTTAAGGGGCTAAGGTTGATGATGTTAGTTCTCTGTTGAGACATTATGTAAGGGTGACGATACCGTCGTAGTTTCAATTGGTACAAATGATATTTCAAGGAGAAATGTTGATTCTGTTAGGCGTAGTTTCATGGATTTGTTATTCAAGTTGATGGACACAGGTTGTAGGGTTCTAGTTGTTGGTCTGTTGCCGCGTAGGGGTAGTTCCTTCATGATATATAAGATGACCTCCGTGGTGTAGTGGCTAGTGCTTTGTCCTCTCACCTGCACGTCCCAGGTTCGAATCCCGGTGGGTCTGCAACCAGTGAGTTCACAACTGGTTATCAAAGGCCGCGGCCGTCTTGATATAATGTCCAGCACTGGATGCTTTCGGGACGTTAAACCTTGCTATGCTATGTTGTTGATCAATAGTTGGCTAGAGAGTATTTGTCGTCTTTTTGAGTTCGGTTTTGTAAATTTCTGGCATAAGTTTGAATCTCAGGTTGATTGGTTCATGAAAGATGGTTTGCATTTAACTACAGTAGGGGAGGTGCTCATGTTCTTGCTAGGGGTGTCAATAGGGCAATTAAGGATCTAAGTCCTTCAAACTAGTCACAGGGGTTAAACCCACATGTCAGGCATGTTTCTGGGGATAGGGATTGTTCTAGTGGTAGATTTAAGGTTATGTTTTTAAATGTTCGTAGCATTTTGAATAAGCGTGATGAGCTTCTGGCTGAAGTTTTAATTAGTAGACCTGATATAATTACTGAGAGTTGGATTTATAGTGAAATTAGTGATTCAGAGGTACATATTCCAGGTTACTTAGTTTTCAGGTAAGACAGATTAGATACTCTCATTGGTAGAGGAGGTGGCGTTTTATTGTTTGTGAAACAGTTTTACTTGTATAGATAGGACTGCTCAGTTTTCTTTTGGTTTTTCAAATTGCCTATGGTGTGATGGTGTGAGCTTAATGTTGATGGCGATGTTAATAGTTTAGTAGTTGTTGGTGTTGTAGTTCACCAAATTCTAGTCCTGAGAACAATCAGAAATTGCTTCACTGCTTTAGGAAAGTTGCTTGTAGGAGGGTTATTGTTTTTTTGGACTTTAATTCTCCAGACATTGATTGGAATCTTTGTACTAGTGGTCCACATGGTAAATATTTTCGGGAAGCTGTATCTGACTGCTTTTTCACCCAGCATGTGTTGTTTTCCACGCGTGGTAGTAAATGTCTTGCTTTGATTATCAGTAGTGAAGAAAGTATGGTTAGAAATGTGCTAAGTAGCGGTAAGGTAAGGTGTAGTGATCATGACCTCAATAGTTTTGATCTGTATTGTTTCACAAAAGCGTCTCCAGCTATTAAACTGGTTTTAGATTTTAAGAATGCTGACTTTGCTGCACTTCAGGATAATTTGTCATTCAACTGGACTTCTTTGCTCCGTGACTAAGATCCTTCTAAAGCATGGGATGTTTTCCGAACTATAGTTTTGGAGGGTGTAAATAGGTTTGTCCCATTAAAGAAAGTCTGTAGGCATATTCGGCCACGGTGTGGATGTCTAGGGAAGTTTTGCAGGCTGTTCGGAAAAATAAAAAGTTGTGGCGTTGTTATAAACACAGTGTTTCTAATTTGTTGGAGTTTCTTGATGATGTTACTAAACTAGTTGATTCTGGTCATAATGTGGATGTTATCTATTTAGATTTCAAAATGACATTTAATAAGGTTCCATTGGGCAGGCTCATGATAAAAACAAGAGCGCTAAAGTTGTATGGAGGGAAAGTGTGTCAGTTGGATATGTTCTTGGTTAGTTGACAGGTCACAAAGAGTTGTTGGTAATGGTGAAGTATCTCTTTGGAAGAAGCCTTGATGTTCCTCAGGGTTTTGTATTGATTCCGATTCTTTTCTTAATCTTCATTTATGATATTGATGTTTCCCTTGGCTCCAGGATTTGTAAATTTCCTGATGACACTAAGCTGTACAGGATTGTTGATGATGCTAGGGATTCTTCACTTTTGCAAACTGATCTGGATAAGTTAGTTTCTTGGTCCCAAACATGGCAGATGTCATTTAATGTTGATAAATGCAAAGTTATTCATTTTGGGTGGGCAATTTGGCTTTTATTTACTGCATAAATGCTTCAAATTTTGGTTGTGTTGATCAAGAAAGGGATCTAGGTGTTGTCATTACTAGCAATCTGAAGCCTTCTAAACAGTGTGCTTTAGCAGCTGCAGGGGCAAATAGGATGCTTGGTTTGATTAGAAGAAATTTTTGTTTTCTTGGTAGAGAGGTTGTTCTTAATTTGTATAAGCAGTTAGTCAGGCCTTACCGTGAGTATGCTATCCAGGCTTGGAGTCCCTTTTATGAGAAGGATAAATTCATTTTGGAGCAGGTTCAGCGAAGAGCCACTAGACTTATTCCCGAAGTAAGGAATCTCTCTTATGAATCTATGTTACGAATTATTGGTTTGACCACGCTGGATTTGAGAAGAGTACATGGCGATATGATTCAGCGTTTTAAGTTCCTAACTGGTAGTGATGCTTTGACTTCCTATTATTTCTTTTATGTTTTAGCTAATCCTTATGTGACACATGATAACAGTTTGAAGTTGACCATAGGATTTTTACGGATAGATATTCAGCGTTTTAGCTTTTCGCAAAGAGTTGTTAATGAGTGGAATGGTTTGCTTAAGTGGGTAGTTAGCTCCAATTCTTTTCACAATTTCAAAGTCAACATTAATAAGTTCTTTACTAACTCTAAGTGTCTTGTTTTTTTTTTTTTTGTGGTGATGATGGTGGTGGTGGTTTGGGCTTTTTATGGGTTACTAACCTTTCTTAGCCTGAAATCTTTTATGTTATATTATGTTAATTCCAAAGGGTACGGTAAAATTCGCATGTTAACCGTCGTTCCCTGCAGACTTAATAGTGAGTGCCAAAGCTACCTAAAATTGCTAAACACTCATTAACGGTCATTAACCACACGGTCTGATTGGAATAACTTAGTGAAAAAACTCTTAATTGAATTGATAATATCATGAGCATTTGTTAACATACTATTACCATATTTTACCTTACGTATGATGGATATTGCTTTCCGGTACTTTTCAAGAGAGGCAAAATACTTCCGTGTTCTTCTACCCGTGTTCCATCCATTTAGCTTTAGACCTAATTATTATGCCCTCTGCCAATGCTCAAGCTCATCTTTTGCGCTATTCAAATTATTGAAAAGTGAATCACGGTCACCCTGTGCGGTAACAACCCCCAGTGACAGCTCTAGATTAATAATATGCTCAGATAATCATTTCATTCTATTCTTTCTCTGACTAGCTTTACCGCGTGCATAATGCTGGCAGTACTGGCGGATCCTACATCTAAAAAATCACATTTAGGTCGATAATCTTTTAAAGCAGTAGACTCATGAACCCAACTATTAAAATTGGAGAAAAAAAACATCACAAAAAGTTATCATCCCTACACAATGAGTTATTAAACTTCCAATACACCGTTCCAGGGGCATCATCATCCGTGGAGGTGAGACCCAGTTCAATAACCATATGGTCAATGCTAATTGAATTGTAATGTCAACTTTTGATACTTTATCCTGTAAACTATCTGAAATCAGCCAATAGTCTAATCTTCTTTGGCACCAAGGTGTCATTTATCTTCAAGAATACTGCCTAATACAGGTTTTTTTAACCCTCCATATGTCAATTAAGTTGAAATAAACTATTAAATGATTAACACTTTGAACGACCTCTCTAATATTACAAAATAATAAACTGCCAACCCTATCTAACTTGGAGTCCATCGGAAAATTGAAGTCGCCACCAATAATTATGGGGATAAAACTGTTATCATATAACTCATCTAAGACCTTTTGCAGCTCCAAAATGACCTGCTCTCTATAGTTATCTTCTGTGGGAGCGTAACTATTAGCTATAATAATGGGCTGACCCTGAATATTAGCCTTGATGAAAATATAACGACCGTTCATGTCACTCATGAAATGTACACATTTAAAGTCAACATTCTCCTTTATTAATAGCATAATCCCCTTGCTATGTGAGGAGCAGTGTGAAAAGTACATCTTGCCTCTTCACTTAAGACGCCACCTTTCTCCGTCCTCCTGTTTAGAATAGGTTTCCTAAAGAAAACTGATCTCCTTTCTTTTCCTTGAAATCCAGATGAAAATCTCTTTCCTTTTTCTATAATCACGCAAAGCTCTTATATTCACTGAGAGGAACTTAATATCAATTTGAGATAAGATATACATATTATGAAGAGCGAGAGGAAAACGTTTCTGTTTAAAACACAAACACGAAAATGACACCAACCACTGATAACACAATACTACAAAAGAAAGACAAAAAACTCCCACACACAGATGCGTGTATAATAAGTCATTCGAGATTTTTTTTTTTTTTTTTTGGGGGGGACCTCTCTTGAATAAACTGTCTATATTTCATTTTTGTTATCTCACCTCTGTACGGAAATCTACCGCCATCCCTTTGTCAGTGCGCCATCTCCCGGCATCTTGTTTAGTCAGCTTCTCACTTAGGTTAAAAGGATCTTCTCTCAAAACATTTCGGCATTGTTTTAACAGAAATGTCTTATTCGTATATCTAAGCATCTTAACTAAGATGTGAATTTTAACTAAGGTGTGACGAGTTTTTCCTTCTAATTTCTGGCCATCGCAGTGGACACGCTCTAATGTAGAGTCATCCATCTAAAACTTCTCCCATCACCAGGTTTCTCACCCAATCCTGGATATTTTCATTTGGTTTTTCACCAACACCAATTATACGAAAGTTTTTTTTATTTTTTTTATTTCTTTCAGTTATATTAAGATGATCTTTCAAAGATACAATTTCGTTTGCTGTAGCAGTGACTAGTTCATTACATTTTTAAAGTTTGACTTGGCGTTTTCTAAATCCTCCTTGATTTCTGAAATACTTTTACAGTTTATAATCAATGGGATGAGTCATTTCAGTCAGTTTGCTTTCAACCACATCGAGTCTCTCACCGTGTTTTCCCTGCACTTCCTGTACCTCTTTAATTCTGTGAAGAATGTCACTAAGGTTGTTCCTTACAAATTGTTCAAAGGGTAGATTAGGAGTTACGTCATCTTGCCTGGTATCCGTGATTGGCGTACTGCTAGCCGATACTAATCTAGTGTTGGGGCGTTGTTCACCCGTATTTTCCCCTTTTTACCCCTTAAAAGTCTCGTTTCAAAATTGAAATGACTTGCTTGGTATCAGTATAGTACAGCAGAAGATAACTGATTAATTCCTTTCTGATTAAAACTTCAATAATTTTAGAAAAATGCCCCAAATTCGCGAGCTCAAATTTACCGCGCCTATTTAAGGCATATTGGCGCTGTTTTGGGCCTGGTGTTCCTTAAAAACTAAGAAAAACTCCTCAACCAGTGACATGTAGCTATAGCTAAACAGGACATAGGCCTTATACATTTGAAAGACGCGAAAAAAAAAGGACTTTGCAGACCTGTAATACAAATTGATTCCGTATTTTTGCTTTTCGTCATTGTAAGTAAGAAAATTAATAAACTGCTGCCTATGTCCTGTTTAATTATCAATATTTGTCTATTAACTTGTACAATGTGTTTTTTTTTTTCGATTTTGTTGTGGAAAGGGATTTAAAATATTCAACCAGCATGCATGTTTTACAAAAAGCCGCTTTCTTTCTTGTTTTGCAGAGAACAAACTCGTAACTTTCTTAAAGCATAACTTAAACATTGTATTCTTTGCCGTCGGCCTCAGTCTTGAGGCGTCCATTTTGACTGGTTTCACGGTTTACCAACCTCGATTTTACGGCATCGTGTCGGGTGTAGGAGTTGTAAAGGCCGATCTTGCATTTGGTGAGTATATAAATGTAAATATGTGACGTCACTTGAATTTAGGACGCCTCTATCAGTCCGGGAGCAGCCTGAAAAACTGGGTACTTTGAAATACCCAAAAATTGGGTACTTTCATGTATTACGTCATCGCATGAGCCTACACATTTGACTATCCCACATAAACATATGGGGTTTCTCATTTTCCGCTCCGGATTGTCCAAAATTTCAATGGATACCCTGAAAATTTGAAGACGGATAGTAATTAGATATTCAAAACTTTTTGCCGCTGCGTTTTAAAATTCATCGTCGCTTTTTTGAGAAAATGAACAAAACAGTCTGCTCATAATTTGTTTGATTGCTTTTGTCAAAAAGGCGACGATGAATTTCAAAACGCAGTGGCAAAAAGTTTTTGATATCTATTTACTATTCGTCTCCAAAATTTCAGGACATCCATTGAAATTTTGGACAATCCGGAGCGGAAAATGAGAAACCTATATGTTTAGTGTGGGCTAGTCAAATGTGTAGGCTCATGCGGTGACGTAATACATAAAGGTACCCAATTTTTTGGGTATTTTAAAGAACCCAGTTTTTCGGGTTGCTCCCAGAGACAGTATGCACAAGATGTGCCTTTAATTGCACGGGACGACTTTATACTCAAGAATTCCAGTATAAAATGACTTTTTGGACCAAATTCATAGTGGACATAAATCTTCATTTTGCACCGTTAATCTTCAAGTTGGACCATAATCTTTGACTTGAACACAAAATCTTGGGACCGACGAATAAATGAAAACTTTTATATGTAATACCCTTATAATTGCTAGCTTTTTATCCTCAACTGCTACTTTTTGGTCCAGACATATTTAATAAGGAAAGCCCGGGGGAGCGCCCCCACATCCCTATTTTTGCTCCTATGCACATTGCACACAATACAATACTTTTTAGATCAAGCGTCACTTAAACTTGAAGCATGCGAATAAGCAGTTGCCTCGTATGGACGTTCGAGCTGGATTTGGTATGTTTGTAGGCGGAGGAGGGTGAGTTGTAGGGGGTGGAGGTTTGACTTCCCTTTTTGAACGATCTTCATCACTTAAATTGTGAATTGAATTCATACTCCTTCTGGTGAAGGGGAATAAGAGAAGAAAAATTGTACGAACCCTTATTGAGAAGCAACTCTTACTTACAACATCAGTTTAAACAACTGCCCCAATGCCCCCTGAAGTTTAATATAAGGAAATGTTATGATACATTATGCCATAATTTTTCAATAATCTTTTCAGCTTCTGCCACACTTCTCGCCCTCACTGTTGGTTTCATAGTGAGTTCAATATATCTACTGTTTGCAAAACTTTCTCAGAGACAGCTAGCTAGAATGGTAATATTCATCAGCTTCAGTACTTTACTCTCGTGTAGCGTTCTCTTTCTATTTGAATGTCAAGATGCTCCTATACGAGGAGTGCCTCACCTGGATGACCCCATCAAGTAAGTCATTTTACAAAACTCTCATTTATGAGAAAGTCAAAAAATTTAAATGATATATGCTGCAGAAAGAACAGACATGTATGGACCTTTTCAAATCTGAATCAGCGATTTCAGAGAAAATTATTTAGATAATGTCACACGGCAGAAGGTCACGTGTCCATAATCAGATAATGGGACCAATCGTATACTGGGGGAATATTACCGACCAATCAATTTTACTGGCGGTTTCTTGCCCATATGCACAATTCACGCGTATTCAACTGTACTCATTCAAGTAACGTTGGTAGAGGATTGAAACAAGGAAATTTATAGGACTTTTGTGGTGATTTTCAATACAATTTGCATATTTTTTATAATGTCACACAATTCAAAATGTTAAACGGTCAATTTTCAACAAATTTAAATTGTATTTTTTGCTATTTCATATGTTTACAGTCAATGAAGGTTTTAAAGATGTTGATGTCCAATTATATCATCCTTAGACCAATTCAGTGGGGGAGAGGAAGGGGGATATATTATAATAATACAAAGGCGCCGGAAAATGCTAACAGTGTTGGGCGAAGCTCTGAAATCCTTTCAATGTTTCATCATCTTAATATATCTTTGTTGTGATTTTGCTTGAGTATGCTGAGATCAAATTGACCAATATTGAACAAAATTGACTTCCTGAAAAGTGAGGGTTCTGAGGAACCATGGTCCCTTGGGTCCGCTTGTGGCGTTACTTGGTGAGTTTGGTAGTAAGGAGCAGCAGTGCAGCACATAGTACCTCTGAACAGGGAGATGGTATAGACTGCTGAATGCACAGAAGGAGCACAACATTTCAATAGTTATATCATATGTCTACCTTACAAGAAGGGCATTTGAAATAGCAAAATATTGAATTATATTACTCCTCGAGTCGTTGGAAAATTGTTAAGGCTGATCGTTGATGGGACTAATCCCAACCACTTTTATCTTTGTGTACTTTAAATTAGTACCCTGTCGTGTTCAGAGTATGAGCTAACATTATACTGACATAAATCCTTCTTTTGTGATTTTCTAGTTTACAGAAGTACGTGCAAGATGTATTCAATTCCACCGACCATTGTGGGAAAGACTGTGTGTGCTTAAATCCAACATCGACACTGTTATGTGGAGTCGATGATGTTGTAACTTACCTTTCACCGTGCGTCGCCGGGTGCTCAAGTGTTACCAAAAACAGCACTTATCCATACCTTGTGAGTCATCAGGTTATATCGTCTTGAATCTTATATTATAAGACAATAACAGCTGACCAGATATGGTGGCGCTTTTCAACTATGTACCTTCCTATACTTATGCCCCTTTGCTCTGTCAACAGCGACGTAGGAAGATGTTTTTACACTGGTGGGGGAGGGGGCAGATTTTTAATTTGTCTGAACAAACTAACAAAAATGTATGAGTCTCTTATCACGGTCCCAAAACTATTTGTAAAGGCTGGGGGAGGGAGGGGCGTAAAATGATTGGAATTTTTTGTAAAATCTGTCAACATTTCCCGAAAATTTAAGGAAATTTCCGGAAAATGAAGAAGAAAAAAACCTCACGAAAATGAAGGAAATTGCAAAAAATTGAAGATTTCCACAACAAAAAAAGCCACGCAATCTGATTCTTCAAAATCAATTTGTTAGACCTTTAATATTGGGGGAACAAAATGATACTTGGACCCCCAATAATTCTTATTGGGGTGGGACTTGGGACCCCGGTTCTGCCCTACCATATGAAATAATATAGGTGAAGGGTCGCACTGTCTCTGATCTGAACTTTCAATTGTAAAATTATCAAAATTGTCCAATTTTCCATTCTTTAATATTCCTATTCTCCCTTTGTCAGTTACTTGCGGGGATGATGGGCTCGAGGGCATGAACGATTTGCCCCAACATTCCCGATATCTTTTTCCACACCCTCCCCACCCCTCCGCAGCATAAAAAATAGCAAAAAAACAATTGCAATTGCCCTTTTCCCAGTCAGGCATTCCGACACCCTGGTTTGGCTTCACTTTGAACTCTAAACTCGGCCTTGTTTCTATTCGACAGACGTTTGCTGATTGCTCGTGCATTGACAGTAAGTTATCGCAAACTGCCATACCCGGACCATGCCCGGCAAAGTGTGTGGGTCATGCTGGTCACATGGCTATTCTTTTCATTGTGTATATCTTGACCGGTCTTCAAATTTGTCCAGCAGTCTACTTATTGTTAAGGTGAGTAAACCTTCATTTGAATGCTCGTCATAAACGTCTTTATTTGATCAACAACCGCCCATTTTCACTAGCGGTGTAGGCCTATACCTTACCTAGTTCGGGCAGCCAAAGAAAGCAAAGTTCAATGGCTAAAATTCATTGCGAACCTTCCTTGTATTTCCCAAGCAGGGACGGAGGCAGGATACAATGTCAGGGGGCCAAGCCAATGCACACCAGCGATGATGATGTGATAATGTGGTTCTTGAGAGGTTTTTCATGATTAATGGAACATACTGGGACAAAGGTGCAGTTTTATAAGCGGGGGCAGAGAGATTCCCTGAAAGGATTTCACCTTCCCTATAGTGCATGTTTTCTTTCAATTGGGAAATTATTAACAAAATAGTTAGTAAAATCATTGGAAAGTTTGGTCAAATTTGGTAATATTTCCCGATAATTGATGAAAATTTCCCGAAAATTGAAGAACAATTGCCCCCAAAATGAAGGAAATTTCCCGAAAATTGAATGAAATTGCACGAGAATGAAGGAAATTTTCCCAAAGCTTGAAAGAAATTTCCCAAACATTAAAGGCAATTTCCCGAAAAATGAAGGAAAATTGCCGCAAAATGGCCGCAAAATGAAGGAAATTTTCCGCAAATTAGGAATGAAGGAAATTTCCGAAAGATTGAAAGAAAATTTCCAAACATCGGAGGAAACTTGCCGAAAATTGGAGACACTACCAAAATTCGAAGAAAAATTACGCCAAAATGAAGTAAATTTTCCCAAAATTGCACCAGAATTAAAGAAATTAGCCAAAGATTAAAAGAAATTTCCCAAACATTGAATGAAATTTCCCGAATATTTTAAAACATTTACATAAACCGTGACTAAGAATTCTCATGTTAAAAAAAAGTAACATCGGAAAAATCTTAGGGGGACCCCGCCCCCTCTGAATCCGCCCCTGTGCCCAACAGTCGGGTCTGAGCGTCATTTTCTCCCGAGATCGCTTTGCTTGCCTCCACCTCCACCCATATTATGTTGTAGGCCTATACAAATTCCCCTTCCCATGGAACAGAAGTGCCCACGGCATCAACATTCTGGCGCCGCCACTGCTTATAAGGAAGAAAGTATGTTGGTGACATATGCCAACAGGGATGACCTTTTATATCTACTTCTATATGCAATGAATGTTGTTCATTTCTTTATTGTGTGTAGGGGTTCAAAAGCAGAAACGCGAGTTGGAACATTAGGATTCACAACTATCACATGGAGAATTCTAGGTAAGTGTGAATTGGTTTTGACAAAATTTTACATTTGTAAAGAAAGGTGAACAAAATGAAACATAGGTGTAGGAACCGGGGGCACAGGGGGATCGTGCCCCTTCACTTTTCAAAAAAATGACAAAAGTGGCCTTTTTGAAAATGAAAAGTGCCCCTTAATTACTGTTAAAGGTGTACGAACTGGTGGGATGTGCACACACTTCTTACAAAAAATATTGCAAAAGCGTTCCTTTCAAGATGAAGTGCATGCCCCTCATACTTACTGACCCAATAGTAAGAACTATCTGGCGGCGCCTGCTTGGACTAACATGGTCTGACAAAATTTCCAATGACCACCTACAACATCTGATTGGAGATAGATGGCTTTTTTCATCTGACATAATCCTGGAGCAACAAGCTAAGTGGTATGGACATTGTGTTTGTAAAGGCCTTGCCCCCATGATGTCAGGCCTTCCTTCTGGTACCAAAAGATATGCTGGGCGCCCTTGTGCCAGGTGGATGGATGGCCTGAAAAGTTGGAGTGGATTGTCTGCATCTGATCTGGCTACTGCAGGGTGGTCCCGAATTCCACTTCAAAAACTTCAGCCAGACACATCTTATTTAATGACCCTGATGAGTGCGGCAACGAGCCGTTAGGCTTATGGCGATTGATTGATTGAGTAGGAACTGGCGAATTTTGTCAGGCCCATGCACGGGAGGAATGCCTCATTGGAAAATTGCCCCTTTCTAAAAATGAAGTGCCTCTTTTACTTTCATTTGTTGTTTTGGGCTCACTTATTCTACATATTAAGGGAGGGGGGGGGGGGACATATTCCTGTGACTTGGGAAGTGCCCCTAAAAGGTCGTGCCCCCACTATTCAAAAGCTTTCTACACCCCTTAAATGAAATCATGTCTGGAATGTCATATATAGATTGAGATAAACCCAGTCATCAAAAGATGTTAGACTCCCACTAGTGAAGTGAGTGGTTGGAAACAGAGAGCAGGGATGTAACTTAAAGGGTGGGTGTAATCCCCCCCCCTCCCTTAAAAAGAAATGTAGGGCAATTCCAATTTTGACTATTTCGTCGGGAAAATAAATTATATTTAATGGTACAGTATTTATATTATTTCTACCTGTCCACACCTTACATATAACTTTCATATTTATTTGTTTTCCTAATTGCAGGTACAATTCCCGCTCTTGGCTACTTTAAAGCCATTTTGGACCATTCGTGCATGTTGTGGACGCACCCTGATCCCTCAGAGGTAAACTACAGAGAATGCCAGCTTTATAATTCCAGCTCATACCACTTCCATTTTCTCACACTCGTCACTATTCTCAAAACAGTCGTTTTTCTCCTTTACATCGGAGCTTGGTATCACACTAAAGATGAAGATAAAGCAAAGACTATAGCTGATGCTCGAGAAATTCGATATGAACGACTGAATTTGGATGACGAGGAGTCTACAGAAGGTGAACCTCCACCCACACCAATATAAACAAGATAATGACCCAGTGCAATTCTAAGCACCACAGATGATGATGATGACGGAGGCGACGCTACGGGGGACATGGAGAATTCGCCGCGCTTTCCCTCGAGATCGCTTTGCCCCCACTTGCCAATGTACGGGCAGCAATTTGTGTCTGATCTATAGGCCTCCCTATAGAGGCTGCCCTCTATAAACTGCCCTTACTTGCTCCCCATTATTAAACTACTGGCGCCGCCACTGGGTGGTGAATGTGATTTAGAAAACCTTTTAATCTGGTTAGTTTTTCTCTGACAACTAATAAATTCACGTTTTGAAATAGTCAAGAGTGGAAGTTTGAAAAAAATTCTGCAATTTGTATGCAGGTACATCTGCGTTATTATCTCAACCGGCATGAGTATCGCAACCGGCATGAGTATCGCAACCGGCATTGATTATTGCAATTATCAATTTTAGCATTTAGTATTTGATTATTTTCAATAATAACATTTGATGATCGACACAAAGTGAAGTGATTTGAAGTGTGCGGATCAATTTGTGATGCAACCCGATCAATATGTGCTTGATAACAGGGCCGTAATTCTCCTTCAAAAAGTGTGGGTGTGGGGAGGGAGGGGGAGGCATAGGCCATACTTTCCCTCCACAGAATAAGGGGTCTGGTTTTTAAATCTTTTTTTTTTATTTTTGCCGGAAAGTGGTTGAAACTCTTCCTTGCCTCCTCAGTAAATACGCTGCCCTGCTTGATAATGAGAACGTCTGAATGTATGCAAAAGTTGGAAATGTGTGTTTTATTCTATTTTCGATTTCGATTTTTTTAATTTTATACATCCATACATTTTTACTTTTGCTAAATGTTGACATTTTTTTTTTTATTATATCAACTTAAAGGTATAAGATTCATTAAGTAGTATCAAAATTTAGTTGATCAAGATCACCATAAATTGGAATCATGGTTTACTTTTTTACAAAGATGCTATTTATTTATAGTTTTCAATGTTAACATAAGAATGATTAATTGGAATATCGGCTCGTCCCAAAACTTTTTGAAACTCGATCTTGTGTATGTTGTGCGGTTGGGGAATGTGTGTGTGTAGGTAGGGGTGGGGAGGGGGGTATTTAAAAGGGGTACATGAATACATATTTTTCATAGGCTTTTGACAATGAGAATTTGCATAATGTCTGTGCTTGCAAGTCAACTGAAAGTGAGGATTTGGGGAAGATCATCCTATCCCCGGAAACTACGGCCCTTTAGTCAGTTAGTCAATGTTCGGAGTCAGCCTCATCTGCCAAAAAGTTAAGTAAAAGGGGGAGAGATGGATAGGCAATTGCCAGTAAGTATGACCATTGGAGCTAGGTAAGAGAACCACCGCTTATGATTTTTCTGATCGATCGTGCGGGATGAAAACCTTTCTCCAAATTTAAACTACTTAAAAAAAAAAAAAAGAATTGGGCAAATGTATGGTATGATATGCATTCGATCAAATTAAACAGTGAAACTGACCGAAAAAAGCCCTAACAAAACCTATCAGCATATGCAAGAAAAAGCATTTTTCAGTGGCAAGAGTAAATTGAATGAATGGGGGGAGTGCAAAGGATGGAAAGGCAAAAGCCCCCTCAGGTAGTGTGCTATATTATGTCAATGTTGGAATGCCCGTGATTAGAAAATTCCGACTTATCGTACCTGACAGCCTTTTGATCAAGTCTTATACAGATGATTTAATCACAATTAATACTATGTGCATTCAGTCATTTGTTTTGCAGTTGTCAGTGATGCCATGGCTGCGAAAGGAGCAAGGGGTGCAACTACAAAGGGTGTTTTTATATGATGAGAAGTATCCATACAAAGACATAAAGAATCATAACAATAAAATCCTAGTATAGCGGTTCAAGTTTGGCAAAATGTGTTTCTTGTAATACAACTCGATTCGGTTATTATAATAACTGATTTTTTTTAATGATTTTAATAAATTTGATTTCAAAAAATGTAACTGAATATATTTTTGTTAAATTTGTCTTAAAAATGAAATTTCGGTCCAAGAATAACAAAAATACTGAAAATAAATAATGTAAGAAGCGCAGAGTAAACTTACTGCAATGTAGGCCTACCGCTATACTATAGGATGTTTCCATCATAACCAACCGTAAACTGGTAAATAACGAATTGAAAAAGAACAAAATTGAGGGGCACTTCTTTCCCCTCTTTTAACCGTTGGGTAAGTTAGCGCTTTGAAAAAGATAAAGAAAAATAGTTCAATAGGAAGAACCATTCTTGTCCCCTTTTCACCTGGTGCGGGCATCTTTGCTAATACCTTGGTTAGCAGTATTAATTTTTATTTTTATTATTATATTATTGACTAATTTTGACTTGAATCATTTTGTTTTTAACGAACTGTTTTTTTAATACATTTTTTAAAACCAATGATTTGCCAAAAATATGCAACAAAAGATTTTGATATTTTACCCAAATACAACTGAAAGTAACAACATTTATATTGTGTTTTGTTTTCATGACATTACAAGTTACAAAGGACATGTCCCGGTTTATGTCCTCTAACAGTCCCCTATAGGACTTGTCTGGAGGGATAGGGGAGGTGGACAAGTATGTAGACAGGGATGCACGAGATATTTTAGTGTGGATGGCTCAGAATATATATCACTCTCCTGTGTATGGGACTTTGTACTAGGCTGTGCTAAAACATGGTAAGTAAAATTTGCAAAACGTCATTTATCTATTATGTGTAAGTCTGTCAGCCGTTATTATGTGTAGGTCTGTCAGCCGTTATTATGTGTAGGTCTGTCAGCCGTTATTATGTGTAGGTCTTTCAGCCGTTATGTGTAGGTCTGTCAGCCGTTATTATGTGTAGGTCTGTCAGCCGTTATTATGTGTAGGTCTGTCAGCCGTTATTATGTGTAGGTCTGTCAGCCGTTATTATGTGTAGGTCTGTCAGCCGTTATTATGTGTAGGTCTGTCAGCCGTTATTATGTGTAGGTCTGTCAGCCGTTATTATGTGTAGGTCTGTCAGCCGTCATTATGTGTAGGTCTGTCAGCCGTTATTATGTGTAGGTCTGTCAGCCGTTATTATGTGCAGGTCTGTCAGTCGTTATTATGTGCAGGTCTGTCAACCGTTATTAGGTGTAGGTCTGTCAGCCGTTATTAGGTGTAGGTCTGTCAGCCGTTATTATGTGTAGGTCTGTCAACCGTTATTATGTGTAGGTCTGTCAGCCGTTATTATGTGTAGGTCTGTCAGCCGTTATTATGTGTAGGTCTGTCAGCCGTTATTATGTGTAGGTCTGTCAGCCGTTATTATGTGTAGGTCTGTCAGTTGTTATTGTATGCAGGTCTGTCAGCCGTTATTATGTGTAGGTCTGTCAACCGTTATTATGTGTAGGTCTGTCAGCCGTTATTATGTGTAGGTCTGTCAGCCGTTATTAGGTGTAAGTCTGTCAGCCGTTATCATGTGTAGGTCTGTCAACCGTTATTATGTGTAGGTCTGTCAACCGTTATTATGTGTAGGTCTGTCAACCGTTATTATGTGTAGGTCTGTCAGCCGTTATCATGTGTAGGTCTGTCAACCGTTATTATGTGTAGGTCTGTCAGCCGTTATCATGTGTAGGTCTGTCGACCGTTGTTATGTGTAGGTCTGTCGACCGTTATTATGTGTAGGTCTGTCAACCGTTATTGGGTGTAGGTCTGTCAGCCGTTATTATGTGTAAGTCTGTCAGCCGTTATCATGTGCAGGTCTGTCAACCTGTATTATGTGTAGGTCTGTCAACCGTTATTAGGTGTAGGTCTGTCAACCGTTATTAGGTGTAGATCTGTCAGCCGTTATTATGTGAAGGTCTGTCAACCGTTATTATGTGTAGGTCTGTCAGCCGTTATTAGGTGTAGGTCTGTCAGCCGGTATTATGTGTAGGTCTGTTAGTTGTTATTATGTGTAGGTCTGTCAGCCGTTATTATGTGTAGATCTGTCAGCCGTTATTATGTGCAGGTCTGTCAACCGTTATTATGTGTGGGTCTGTCAGCCGTTATTAGGTGTAGGTCTGTCAGCCGGTATTATGTGTAGGTCTGTCAGCCGTTATTATGTGTGGGTCTGTCAGCCGTTATTATGTGTAGGTCTGTCAGCCGTTATTATGTGTAGGTCTGTCAGCCGTTATTATGTGTAGGTCTGTCAGCCGTTATTATGTGTAGGTCTGTCAGCCGTTATTATGTGTAAGTCTGTCAGCCGTTATTATGTGCAGGTCTGTCAGCCGTTATTATGTGCAGGTCTGTCAACCGTTATCATGTGCAGGTCTGTCAACCGTTATCATGTGTAGGTCTGTCAGCCGTTATCATGTGTAGGTCTGTCAGCCGTTATTATGTGTAGGTCTGTCAGCCGTTATTAGGTGTAAGTCTGTCAGCCGTTATCATGTGTAGGTCTGTCAACCGTTATTATGTGTAGGTCTGTCAACCGTTATTATGTGTAGGTCTGTCAGCCGTTATCATGTGTAGGTCTGTCAACCGTTATTATGTGTAGGTCTGTCAGCCGTTATCATGTGTAGGTCTGTCGACTGTTATCATGTGTAGGTCTGTCGACCGTTGTTATGTGTAGGTCTGTCGACCGTTATTATGTGTAGGTCTGTCAACCGTTATTGGGTGTAGGTCTGTCAGCCGTTATTATGTGTAAGTCTGTCAGCCGTTATCATGTGCAGGTCTGTCAACCTGTATTATGTGTAGGTCTGTCAACCGTTATTAGGTGTAGGTCTGTCAACCGTTATTAGGTGTAGATCTGTCAGCCGTTATTATGTGCAGGTCTGTCAACCGTTATTATGTGTAGGTCTGTCAGCCGTTATTAGGTGTAGGTCTGTCAGCCGGTATTATGTGTAGGTCTGTTAGTTGTTATTATGTGTAGGTCTGTCAGCCGTTATTATGTGTAGATCTGTCAGCCGTTATTATGTGCAGGTCTGTCAACCGTTATTATGTGTGGGTCTGTCAGCCGTTATTAGGTGTAGGTCTGTCAGCCGGTATTATGTGTAGGTCTGTCAGCCGTTATTATGTGTAGGTCTGTCAGCCGTTATTATGTGTAGGTCTGTCAGCCGTTATTATGTGTAGGTCTGTCAGCCGTTATTATGTGTAGGTCTGTCAGCCGTTATTATGTGTAGGTCTGTCAGCCGTTATTATGTGTAAGTCTGTCAGCCGTTATTATGTGCAGGTCTGTCAGCCGTTATTATGTGCAGGTCTGTCAACCGTTATCATGTGCAGGTCTGTCAACCGTTATCATGTGTAGGTCTGTCAGCCGTTATCATGTGTAGGTCTGTCAGCCGTTATCATGTGTAGGTTTGTCAGCCGTTATTATGTGTAGGTCTGTCAGCCGTTATCATGTGTAGGTCTTTCAGCCGTTATTATGTGTAGGTCTTTCAGCCGTTATTATGTGTAGGTCTGTCAGCCGTTATTATGTGTAGGTCTGTCAGCCGTTATTATGTGCAGGTCTGTCAACCGTTATAATGTGTAGGTCTGTTAGATGTTATTATGTGTAGGTCTGTCAACCGTTATTATGTGTAGGTCTGTCAGCCGTTATTATGTGTAGGTCTGTCGACCGTTATTATCTGTAGGTCTGTCGACCGTTATTATGTGTAGGTCTGTCAACCGTTATTATGTGTAGGTCTTCTAAATTTTCCGAGTCAGATTATAATAATTCCCGATATTTTCAAGTCATGATATCAAATTTTCCGATTATTTTTAAGTTGAAAATATTGTTGATAGTTTATAATCTTGAGCTTTTCAGTATTTCCGGAACATGTCCCTGTATGACTTTAATCCTGATTGTTCTACTTCGTCATCATGTATGTAGAATGGTAGAGGTGGATCCAAGAACTGTTGAAGGGAGGGTGGGGTGTTGGCAACTGGACAAGAGCACATAGTCCACTGATAATGACTAGTGGTGTCACTATAATTTTTGTAGTGGAGGGGGGAGCGGTACGGCAGCAGCGTAGGAATAGAGGCATGGGGCGAGATTTAACCCTGGCAGGATTTTTTTTCTTCACAAATTCAGAAAATGAGCTAAAGAAATCGAAATGATGCAAAAAATGGAAATTGTCTGAAAAAAATTCATGTAAATTTTCCACAAAATCTGCATAATAAAAAAAAGAATGTGGCTAGTTTTCGGAATATTGATTAAATTTTCAACAAAAAAAAAATCCAAATTTTTCGGTTTATTTCCTCGAAATTTCGGATATTTCTTCAAAAATAATTCCAACAAATTGACTATTTGGGGCTAAATATTCCGAAAATTCGGTTAAAAAGTTATGCTTTTCGGAAATTTCACTAACTTTGTTCAGTTCCACTGGCTGGCTGAATGGCTGGCCGGGCACAGCAACTTTTCGAACTACATTGGTCGTGAGTCTTCGAGCAGGGAGCAATGGCAACTCCCTACTTCGAGATTCCTTGCATGGCAACACACACATGTGGACTGCAGTGCCATATTAGCAATATTACATAAAATTATGACGGAGATGTTGATAACAAATTTTCAGATATAGTAGCACAAAATGGGCAATACAGGACAGAGCCGTGGCCAGAGTGGGACATAAGAGCTGTGCCCCAGATTCCCCCCTCACCTTCGAACTGAGGTATGTGCCCTTTTGTGTGAAGTCAAAATGAAAATGATAACTGTGTGGTGAAATATTCAAGTAGGACAATTTTCTATTCATATTCGTGCAAGAACTTAAAATGCATTTTTGGTTCAAACTTTTTCCCAATTTTACTTAAAATGGCCCAAATTTGATAAGAATCCACAAATTTGGTTAAAAGTCGCCCAAAGTTTGTTTAGAATAGTACAGATTAGAGCTGTGACCGTTTAGCGTGTACTCGCTACACGCTCGCAAATCTTGTAAACGTTTACTAAATACTTCATTGCGAGTAATCGTTTTTTCATACATTATAGGCCTAGTGTCTTGCCGTTGAAAATCAATATTCATGATTCAAATCACACACACATTCGGCTGACAAAATTCCAATCAATGATTTTTTACAAACTGTAAACCCGATTAGCATAATCTTTTTAAAATGTGCGAATCACAAATGCGCAGTAATCACCAATAAATGGGGATATTTATGCACTTTAATTTCGCCGAAATCTGAGTAATCTAACTTGTAAAATGCACCGCGAATGTGCAGCAGTAAACAGTGAAACTAACAATAGGCCTAACGTTAGGCCAAAAGGCTTTAAATCCCACGCAATCAAGGCCCGTTTCATCGACCAAAAAACACTTGAATCGTGACAATCAGTACATTTACATGTAAATATTACCTGACGAGTCAAATAAATTTTGCAAGAAAGAAAAAATATTGCATAATAAATAAACAGAAAAAGGTTTTAACAAAGCTGAAATTCTGCATGCTTCGCAAAGAAGGCGGCCATTTTTTCGAGAGGACTATTTTTTCAGAACTTCCAGGGTGGTGGTGGCGTAGTTTTGAAATGTTTTACGGCGAGGTATATCAAAGGCCTCAGTATGCAAGATTTTCACAGAACTTTGAAAGCCGTGGCGAATAGGATCAACAAGTTACGCGATGTTGAATTTAAATGACATTGAAAGGAAGTTATCTGTTCTTTCTAAACTGAATTTCTATGCATATTTTCCATAAAAATGATGATTTGTACCGTAGAAGTAAACTTGTTACGATTTTGAAAGCAAAACTCAGCGTCTATTTCGGCAATGCAGCCAGTACTTTTGCCATACTAGTTGCGCGATTTTTTTTACTTCGCCTCGTACTTTTGGAGCAATTTTGGTGTATTTTTGAAAATTACGGTACTAAACTCGTGTACACGATACACGCTCGCTTTTTTTGGCGTGTACACGTTTACTAAAATCCCTAAACGTTCACAGCTCTATAAGTACAGATGAGGGTCGCTTAGATTTATTTGAAATTTGCCTAAGTTGCCCAAATTTCTTAAAAATCGAAGAAATTTAGTTTCAATTGTCCCAACTGAATTTTGTTTAACATGAATGGCTTTAATGTGCTTAAAAATTGTCCATTATATATCAATTAATATCAGTTAATATGTCAGTTAATATTGGATATTTTTAATTTAGCCAGAAGTATAAAGTCTGATTAAAAAGTCATATTTCGGGCACTTTTTGCTACCTCTGGCGCCGAAAGCTGGATAAACCACTGCCCATAAAAAGGCCCGTGGGTAAAGCTCCGGAAACTGTGATTTTTGGCTTTTGATCAGCTCACTTTATAGACTTAAAACACTGAAATATGCGTTTTTATTTGATGGGCATCGGGTGGGTGTGGGGAACAGGAGTAGAAAGTTTGGCACGGCTCAATGACAAACACACAAGGGCACATTTTAGGTCAATTTGGGGATTTATTTTCATTCGAATCATGATCTAAAATTTCATTCGAAAATCTTGACCGCGAATTTTGAAAAGCAAAAAAAATATATATAATTTTTTTAAAATATATATAAAAAAATGAAATAAATAATGATAATAATAATGATAATAATAATAATAATAATAATAATAATAATAATAATAATAATAATAATAATAATAATAATAATAATAATAATAATAATAATAATAATAATAATAATAATAATAATAATATTAAAAATAATAATAATAATAATAATAACAATAATGATAATGATAATAATAATAATAATCATAATCATAATCATAATAATAATAATAAAGTAAAAACAAAAACAAGAAAGCATTCTACGGAGTTAATTGCTGATCTCATCACCTTAAGCGTACGGCATAGTGGGGGAAATAGCTAACAGGATCACTATAGCTCTGTGACTGTTGCCAAGGCACAAAATTACTACATGATTACCCCTTAAAATCACATATTTGACCTCTGATTTTTGACCCTTGACCCTAATCACTTAAATAACTTCTGAAATATTACACATTTATCCTAAGGTATGACACCATTCATTCTCACGTCACCATCACCATTTCATGACTATAAACCTCTACGACAAAAGTTCCGGGGCAGGGGTACCTTTCCACCAATTTTGGTTGATGTGTGTATTACTTTTTTTGAGTAATAAGCGACACAAAATTAATTGTTGCATACGCAAAAACACAAATACACGGACAGGCGCAAAAATCACCCAATTTTATCCTGTTCCAAAAACTTATGACCCTAACCCCTAATATGAGGTCATCATAAGAGAACCCTGGTGGGCCCCACCAGCCCACCAAAGGGGGTCATGTAGTGTAGGAGGTTGCATACGCACACACGACACCCCACCCCCTCACCCCTCCCTTCATAAACCTACAGACAGATGAAAAAATCACCAAATTTTGTCCCGTTCTTAAAACTTATGACCCATAATATGAGGTCATCATATGACCCCACTAGCCCCCTAATATCAAGGGGGTGGCCACGTAGTGTAGACAGTTATTGACTACCACAATATCTAATCCCCATATATATGTTTGTGGGTGATGCGATAAAAAAAGGTGTTCGGGATTCCCCCACTTTCCCCAATAGGCCTACATAAGAATTTTTGCATCTTTTGATTATGCAAATAAATCAAGCATGTTTGTAATCTTTATTACAAAAGAAGAAGAATTGGAACATTTTGTGGGTAAATTCCATATAGCGAGCTGCCCATGGTCTATGAACTTGCATGAACTTATTCTAATTTGAGAAGTCACGTTATGTCATTATGTCGTTGTCTAATGATAAGACGGAAAGTTAGCCGGTCAGGATAAGCCTACACAAACTTCCGTTAATCGGTCTACTAAAACATGCACTAGTACGCGCTGGTGATGAAAACACACGCTGGGCATGTAAAACACGCGCTGGGCATATAAAACACACACTGGTTAAAATAAACTAATCGAATTGTACTAACCAACTACTTGCAAGAGATTTTTATTCAAAAATTACTAATTAAAGTTAATTGATGTACTTGGAGAGTAATAATTTCTCTAAAATATATATATATATTTTTACACGATTTAATCCATCTGACAAGTTTTATATGCCCAGCGCGTGTTTATATTTCCTGCGCGTGTTTTGCATACGCAGTGCGTGTTTTTAGTCCCAGCGCGTGTGGTAGCACGGAACTAATAAGGTATCACTCCTCCATCCAAAAATGAGAACCCTCAGAAAAAAGCCAATAAAAATATTTTCGAGAGGTCCCATTTCACGGGACAGGAAACTGAGAAATTAAACATTTGGTCGAGAAAGGATAGGACTTGACTATGCATATCCAAACTCGACGAGATTTGTTTCAGTACAAGTTTCATGGGGAATTATTTTTATAGACCCCGCACCCCAATTTGAGTGGTTTGGTGAGGGTGTATAACACATCTTCACTTCAGCCTTTCAGCCTAAAAAAGGGCCAAAACCTCTGGTGACTTCTTATTAAAGTACACTCATCCGAGAGATATTAGATGGGTATTTTGGGAAAACATTACAAAAATCCTAAATCTATAACATTCTGGTACAAAAAGGACCCCGAACTTGACTCTTTCATCATAGGCTTCAATGGGGCACATAATTTAATTCCATGCTACCGTGATTTATTAGGCTGTTAGGTAGCACGGAACTAATAAGGTATCACTCCGCCATCGAAAAATGAGAACCCTCAGAGAAAAGGCTAATACAAATATTTTCGAGAGGTTCCATTTCATGGGACAGAAAGCTGAGAAGTTGAACATTTCAGGAGTGGTAGAGAAAGGATAGGACTTGACTATGCATATCCAATCTTGACAAGATTTGTTTCAGTACAAGTTTCATGGGGAATTATGTTTATAGACCCCGCACCAAAATTTGAGTGATTTGTTTGTTTGTTTGTTTGTACATGATCCTCCCTTACGGGAGCTCGGCAAGATTCCTATATGGAGCATAGACGCCAAGCTATAGCATATCAGATGCCAGTCTCGTGCGACTGGGACGGAAGTGGATAAACACCGGGTTTTCACCCTACTCTTTTCGAAAAGTGTTCAGAGAACCAGGTAGGGTGTGACTGTCCTACCATCAGAACCGACGGCTTAACGTCCCCTCCGAAGGACGGCAAGCACCATTCAACCATTGCCACTTTTCTCAACAGCTGAATGAGGAGCAGGAGCTGTAAACGACGTACTTTCGCTTTGATGATCGGCGTATCTGTTTGCATAGCTGTGGAAAAAATGGTTAGACCTGTCCGAGGCTTGAACCGGGTATCTCCAGCATCTCAGTCGTGTGCTCTACCAACTGACCTACCTGACTCCTCTGAGGGTGAGGGTGTATAACACCTCTTCAATTAAGCTGAAAAAAGGCTAAAATTTCTGGTGACCCCCTATTGAAAGTACCCTCATCTAAGAGATATTAGATGGTACTTTTTGGAAAACATCACCAAAGATCCCAAATCTATAACATTCTGGTCAAAAAAAGGACCAATAAGGGCATTAAAAAATGATCTGATTTTCACTGAGCTCACTAAACTAGACTCTGACTGTGAGATCATCTGGACCAAATTCCAATTCCCTAAGGAAAAGAGCATGTATGTAGGAACTTTTTACAGGCCCAGTCATAATGACCTTACTAGCCTTCTTGAGTTGAGAAAATCACTACAAAAGTTAGGGGAAAATGCTGACAAAAACAATGTTATTCTTGCTGGTGATTTCAACCAACCTAATATTGACTGGAGCCAAAACATTATTTCAGGCATTAACGCTTCCTCTGAAGCAGCCAAAATGCTTCTTGAAGTGGCCGATTCATTCAACCTCACTCAAATGGTGCAGTCACCTACCAGAGATAACAACATTCTTGATCTTGTATTTACTAACAACTCACCAGCTGTTAACTCAGCTAACGTCATACCCGTTATAAGTAACCATGATATTGTTGAACTGACCCTAAACATCTCCCCTTCTCGTAAAAAGCTGCCTGAACGTAAAATCTAGTTAAGTAAAAAAGCTAACACAGAACGCATAGAAGAAGACCGTAACTCAAACTGCGATATTATTCTAAATTCAATAGCTCATCCATTAATGTTGATGAAAAATGGAATTTCTTTGAAAGGGAAATTAAACTGACTATTAAAAAAACACACCTCACAAATTCACCTCAACTAAACTAAATCTACTTTGGTTCACCCATATCCAACGCCGTCTCTGCAAAAAAACAACATAAACTGTTCAAGAAAGCTAAGAAAACGCAACAAATCTATGACTGGAATACATATAAAAGCTTTAGGAAATCTGTCCGTAAAAACATCAAAGAAGCTAGAAACAACTTCATTTGTAATAAACTTACAAATTCCCTATTAGTTTGAAAACCCTAAGGTATTTGGTTCTACATAAAAAAGACTCAGTTAAAAGTAATTTCGTGGGTGTGTCGGACCTTATGAACAACGGTAAACTTTGTAGTGACAGTATGACTAAAGCTAACATTCTAAACAAGCAGTTTTTCAGCGTTTTCACAGAAGAAGATACCTCTCAAATCCCTGTAACTAAACCACTCACCACCAACAAAATAAACCAATTTATAATCACTCCAGAAGGTGTCAAGAAGCAACTGCAAAACCTAAACCCAAACAAAGCCTCAGGTCCTGATTATATACCACCATGCTTCCTAAAAACACATGCGGAAGACCTTTATGAAATCCTAACTGATCTCTTTCAAACCTCTGTAGATAACGGTACTATCCTAAATGTAGCGATATGGAAACCAAACACGCAAAGCAAACATCATACGTTTCTTGTCTTGCTTTATTTCAACTTGAACATGTGGGATGTCTAGTACTGGGTGTAGAGCCAATACAGGTATTACAATATCAAAAATCAGTACAAAGAGGGCGGTGGAACAACAACAATAAGCTTCTTTACAGCTTTATTCACCTATGGAAATAAAAAGAAGAGAAACACTCATAAGGCTCTCTAGCATATACATAAAAAAGGAGTAATACAACCAATAACAAATGACTATTTAAAGTACCAAGGTTGTATGCTTGTTCCCCAGGCTACAATTGAAAATATTACACCCGGAATTCATCCCTTCAAATGTTGAATACTATTTAAAGTTGGACAACAAATGATATAAATGGTATAAATTTCCACGAGCCAACTAACGGAATCCTGAAATAATGGAAATTAAGCAGGGAATTACCTCTGCAAAACTAAAAAGAATTTGGGACCATGTTGTACCTTTGTTACTATTCATGGACCAAATCATAAACACTCAGGATTTACACCCAATAATAAAACCATATTCCAGCAGAAAAACCTTGAGCTCCTGTCTCAACCCAAAGAAGTAAAATATATTGTCCACCGTCTATGCCCAGATGATATTATAAATTGCAGCACGTTGACCAATAATATACCCAGCTGATTTTATGTAGTACGAGAAAGAAAACCGTAACATTTTACAAAATAAGTAAGAAAGTAATAATATATTAAAAAAATATAAAGCATGTATATAAAACTATAAAATAATACCCATGCCACTAAAATATATCAATATGATACAAGGATATAATATACGTCCTAAGGTCAAGGACACTTTACCATACTAAACAAAATAGCGGCCACCCTGACACATCAACACCAGTAACTAGGTCCTAAATATCTTATGAAACTCCCAGAAGAAATATAGGTAGCATATATAATATCTAAGTTGACAACCAGAATACATTTCATTGGGAAATAATGTTAGCCCTAACAAAGAAAGTGCCCCTCTTACAACTCTTTAACTTTATCGAAGGCGCATCCATCTTGGATGACGTCATATCAAAAGAGGGCGAACGATCATAGTACAAATATGCCCTTTGGGTCCAGCTGTGAATTGAGCCTAAGCTTATCCTCCCAGATCATTATTATGGCCTTTGACCCCATGAACTCACACATCATATCCCCTAGCCTAACAGGTCAACCCTTCTGACATAACAGGTGGAAATCATTGTCTTAAAAACATGGATAATACAACGAGTGGGACAGCCTAACTTGCAAAAAAAGATAGCTTAAAAGATATTTTAACTTACATGTCTTGTCTTACTGCGTCAGGTTATTAAAATTTGGGATAAAAATAATATTATATCCCTTTTGGACGGAAATCATCCTCGCTGATTAGATAACACATGGCAAGAGGCGAGTAAGCAAGCCCAGAAGGAGCGAGCTAGGGTACGATGTGTCACATGACCGGACTATGATGGGATATCAAATGAAAAGATAGGGGCATGTAGGCGCAGAGTTGCTTTGTCATTTTGGTGGAAAACGAATGTCTGTCAAAGTCTAGTTAACGACTGTTTTGGTAAGTCTAGCGTGGGGGCGATTTTCACGTTTTCGAATGGGGTTCGCTTGCTTGGAGGCTACAAAGCCAGCAAGGTATTTACGGTGTGAAATTATGTGATATTTTTTCGAGATACGACTACAATTCAAATCAATTTGTGAACAAGACAAGTAACTTACGACTGCATCAGCTGTGTACGTTATTATTTTGAACGGAAAACTTGTTGGTAAACTGTACATCTGTAAATACACGCTGTTTCTTACATTACGTGATTTTAGTACTTGTTATTTCAGTGAACTAACCTTATTATAACCTTCGAACGATACGAACACAACTTTTGACAGTTTCCAAGCTCCGGCGGTTATAGGGCCCCTCTGCGCCTGAAACTTGATAAAAAAATGAAACTCCCACATAAACAAGTGGAAAGAAGCAAACATATGTAGCGTTTAAAAAAAAAAAAGGTGAAAAACACGACCCAGCTAATTACAGACCAGTCTCTCTTACCTGCGTGTGTAGTAAAATCTTTGAGCATATAATCCACTCACATGTGATAAAATTCCTTGATGAGCATAATATCTTAAGTGATCTCCAACATGGCTTTCGAGCAAAAAGATCAACTGAAGCACAACTTCTCTTAAGAATAAATGATATTTCTAAACAAATTGACCAAAACAGTACCATCTCTATGGCTATACTCGACTTCTCAAAAGCGTTCAATAAAGTCCCACACCAACGTCTGTTATCCAAACTTTCCGCATATGGCATTGATAGAAATCTACTGGCCTGGTTTGCATCCTTTCTGAGCAACAGCATTCAGCGTGTTGTCTGTGATGGCGAAATCTCAAATCCTAAACAAATTCTATTTGGTGTACCACAAGGTACCGTTTTAGGCGACGACGACGAGTGAACACACATCAATTACAATGACGGGGTCGTCGCCTGCGTATTCGGTTATGATAGTAACAATGCTATCACAAAACGCTTAATACGACCCGGGCGAAAACACAAGTACGACGTTTGGACAGACATAACATCGACAACCAAGTCAATGTCCACGGCCTTTGATAACCAGTTGTGGTGCAGTGGCGTATCTACCCAACCCAGGCTTGAACCCAGGGCCTCATGGTCTGTAGACATACACCACATTGGTTTTAGGTCCTTTACTCTTCCTTTTATATCTGTATATGTTAATGACATCCCTGATAATATAAACAGCACGGTTAGACTGTTTGCTGATGATTGTCTTGTGTATAAAACAACTGATAAACCCTCTGATCAACAAATCCTTCAAGATGATCTAAATAAACTTGAACAATGGCAAAATAAATGGCAAATGAATTTCAACCCCTCTAAATGCTACATCCTCTCAATATCTCCCAGAAAGTGCTATAAATCACCAGCTTATACCTTGTGCAACCAGCCGCTAAAACATGTCAACTCCCACCCGTACCTAGGTGTTGAAATTGATAATAAACTCAGATGGGATAAACATATAAACAACATCATCACCAAAGCAAACTCTATCTATCACTGTGGTGTAGCAGTTATCTTACCTGTCTACAGACCACGAGGCCCTGGGTTCAAGCCTGGGTTGGGTAGACACGCCAGTGTACCACAACTGGTTATCAAAGACCGTGGACATTGACTTGGTTGTCGATGTTATGTCTGTCCGTACGTCGTACCTGTGTTCTCGTCTGGGTCGTATTAAGCGTTTCGTGATAGCATTGTTACTATCATAACCGAATACGCAGGCGACGACCCCGTCATTGTAATTGTGTGTTCACTCGTCGTCGTCGCAAAGCAAACTCTGTACTTGGCCTATTAAGACGTAACCTCTCAAACTGTCCCACTGACGTTAAAACCACTGCATATAAAGCTCTAGTTAGGCCAGTACTTGAGTATGCATTAGCAGTTTGGGACCCCCATCACCAGTGCGATGTAGATAAGCTTGAATCAATTCAACGGAGAGCAGCCAGGTTCTGTATGGCAGACTACTCTTATAAATCCAGTTAGATTGGCCCCTGCTAATAACAAGCAGAAGGAACACCTGTCAAAAAATGCTATATAGAATCAATAACAGTCTTGTTGCCATTGATAATGATAATCTGATCCCAAACGCAAGAATTAATACAAGAAATAACCATGATCTGAATTTCCACGTTCCCCATGCTAAAAAGAATGTTTATAAATACTCCTTCTTTCCTCAAACACTACACGATTGGAATGCTTTACCATCGGACATTGTACATGCACCAAGTCTAAACTGTTTCACAGCTAAACTTGCTAAGCTTGTTAATTGATTGATTTATTTATTTATTTCATACTTTTGTTACGCTCGATTGGCGTTCATGTCCTCTAAAAGGATTTTTGCCGACTTAACCTATTCAGATTCAGATTCAGACCCCGAAGTTGACTCTTTCATTATAGGCTTCAATGGGGGAAATAATTAGTTCCGTGCTACCTGTAGGCCCCTTTTAAAGTCATATGACTATCACCTGACGAGGAAAACGTCATTTTACCAAACATTTCGATCAACATTTTAAGGTGAAGGTAGGGCATCATCTGAATTTGAATCGGTTGAGTCGGCAAAAATCCTTCAAGAGGACATGAACGCCAACCGAACGTAAAAAGTATGAGTAAAAAATATTATAAAAACTAGTTAGCAATACAAGTATTAGTAAGTTTAGCTTTGAAACACTTGAGACTTGGTGCATGTTCATTGTCTGACGGTAAAGCATTCCAATCCTTTAGTGTGTGAGGAAAAAAAGAGGGTTTATATACATTCTTTTTAGCATAGGGAGCCTGGAAATTAAGGTCATGATTATTTCTTGTATTAGTTCTAACAGTGGGAATAAGTTTATCTTTATTGATGGCGACAAGATTGTTATTGATTTTATATAGCATATGTAGTCGGGTGTTGTATCTTCTTGTTTTTAGCAGGGGCCAATCTAATTCATGAAGCATGTCTTTTACACTAGATTTATAAGAGTAGTCTGCCATACAGAACCTGGCTGCTCTCCTTTGAATAGATTCAAGTTTATCTACATCGCACTGGTGATAGGCCCGGGGGTCCCAGACTGCTGATGCGTACTCAAGTACTGGCCTGACTAGAGCTTTATAAGCAGTGGATTTACCGTCGGTGGGACAGTTTGAGAGGTTACGTTTTAATAGGCCAAGTACAGAGTTAGCTTTCTTGGTTATGTTATGTATATATTTATCCCATCTAAGTTTATTATCAATTTCAACACCTAGGTATCATGTAGGGGCTACTGTTTGAACTTGTGAATGAGTTGAAGGATGAAACCAAAAAGTCACATGAGGCAACACTCGTCATTCGTCGTGATTCTGAAGTGCTTATCAAATATTTGCATACTTTCTTATCGTAAACTCATTGACTTCAGCAGGAGATTTTGCATTCATACGGAATTCGTAAGTCCTAACGTTATGTCATACTCCGCTACTAGACCTCAAATTGACTAGTAGTAACTTAGGTCAATAAAGTTAGGCGTAATGTTAACGTTAGCTCAAGAATCCCCCAAATTTGATATGGTGCTGATACAAATGATATCCTTAGTGTTATCAATGGGTTGTTGAGATTTGTTGTTTCGAATTGGCACCATCCACAGCTCACCATAGCAAAAATCATCAATCACTTTTCAATCTTTCAAAACATGCATTATTTTGATAAGGCCATGAACTCATGAGAATGAAAGTTTTAGATTTGATCATTTGCGTCCACCGCCCGCATACTCAAAACCTCCTGCCAAAAAACTTCATTATTTAAAAAAATCATTATTATGAAGAAAAAAAGGCTCTCTATTACAAAACTGCAAGTCAACATTCAAATGATTTGAAACAGCTGTAACATTATGCT
>JAIGNY010000184.1:10000-111867 GCA_020152595.1 Chiridota heheva | reverse complement strand
AAAAGTTTCAAGTTTCTTATTTCATATCTATGTTACTCCACCTCGTATCATAACAAAATTTGAGGTGAAATGATTGCGTAATACATGGCCAATTCGTCCGTGTTTTAAGGGGCGCTTTCTTCAAACGAATCTAAAAAGATAATATCCACATAATGACCACAATCAACTAGTTTAGTAACATCATCAAGAAATTCCAATAGATTAGAAACAAAAACCTCTTAGGTAAGAACCCATGCTGGGACAAATTCAACAAACCATTGACCAGTAAATGGTCTAGTACAACATCCTTAATAATGGAATCCATGACCTTGCACACAACACTGGTAAGACTCACTAGTAGTATAGAGGGTGCAGGATCACCCCCCCCCCAGGATCGGACCTTGAGGATCAGCCCCAGGATCGGACCTTGAGGATCAGCCCCAGGATCGGACCTTGAGGATCACCCCCAGGATCGGACCTTGAAGATCTACCGTCCAGGATCAGCCCCTCGAGGATCACCCCTCTAGGATCAACCCTCCAAGATCACCCCTTGAAGATCTACCGTCAGGATCACCCGTCAAGATTACCCCTCCAAGATTACCTCTCAAGATTACCCCTTGGATTACCCCTCCAAGATTACCCCCTCCAAGATCAGCCCTTAAGATCAGCCCTTAAGATTACCCCTTCAGGATCACTCCTTCAGGATCACTTATACCATCAGGGTTATTCGATAGAAAAAAATTAAAATCAAGAAATTGAAAAGAATAAAAAGAACACTGATTTTATGTGTGGTAATGTATATTCTACACACTCAGAAAAATGATAAATACAACAACAATGGAATTCCAAGCAACATTAATCTTTTAAGATACATTTTACAGTCTCCTTTCTTTTGATCATGCATCCAAGCTTTCCAATCACACGATTTTTGTCATATCAGTGGCATCACAGCATGCAAAAGTTCATTAAAGAGTTTTCATTGGTATCTGCTAGCCGTGTTGTCGACACAAATCTGCAATAAAGAGTGAAAGGATGATGATTTGGTATGGACTGACATTTTCACTATGCCCCAAAGCTTGTTTTGCTGCAGTCACTTTTAATCGCATCTTTAGGTTTAGAGTCAATTTATCTGGTTTCTTCATTATTTAATGGTTTTACAACTTCAGGTAGCCTTTTAACCCACTCTAACGAGTCGGAGCCACGAGGCGACTCAATGCAATGCCCACATGGAGGCTCGCCATTTCCTTAGCATACTTATGAAAGAATAAGCGTTTAGCTAAAGTTCTATTAAATCGCTCTGCAATCGCTTATGATCTATGGTCCCCCAACTTCACCCCTCTGAATATTAACATTGTGGTTTTTCATTAAAGTGTTAACACTAGCCATAAAATCTTTCCGTGGGTCAACCTTCTTGATTATTTTTAGAAAGACCAACAGCCCCCTTTTGTAGATTTTCTTAAAAGCATTAGCTACTTGAACTGCTGTTTTATCAGTAAGGGATTCAGCTTCCTTGTACCTGTTCGCCACATCGACGACTGTAAGTGCATATTTGTAGGTTTTTCTACCAATTGTATCATGTGGCAAAATAACAGATCGGCTTCATGCAAGTCATGCGCTGTTACTATTCACACTCGTTGACCGTGGAATATATTTTAAAGGAGCCCTATATATTTGCCACAAAGCTTGTTTTGTTGAATATTCCTTAGTGACTTTATCTGTAACTCTTGCTTGTTTAGCTAGTTTCTTTATTGCGCATCTCCTTTCCACTTTCCAGTACTGCTATAGTAAATGTTTCTTAATTTGTTTTTTTGTTGTGTGATCTATTCTCTTTACTTTTTACAGACGTATTTTTAATTCCCTTGTATGTATGGAGGAGGGTGAATTTCCTTTCCTAGAACAATCTCAGTTTGTAATTTTTAAGCTGTAAGTTTTTGTAGAATTTCTTCTATTTTTTACATTTTTATCCTTTTCAATTAATTTTCTTTTGTGATTTTAGTAATTGAGTAGTCCTGTTTTTGGTAGCCAAGTTATGCCTAATCTCTTCCTTCATTGCAGAAAACTTGTCAGATTCTCTCAAAGTTAATTCGAATTCTTCTTGGCTTATAACACCATCTTGTAAGGCTTCTGAAATATAACTTGATATAGTATTCAGTTTAGAAATAGCTAGAACCTTAATCTCATTATGCTTTTGGCTTTCTTTATTAATTTTCATGAAAAGTATTTAGAGAACATTACTCCGATGCCACAACTAAATGCAAACCCTTTCAAAATGATAAATATAGGCACTGTTACAACACCTGATAAAGACACGATTCCAATTGAACTGCTGCCACTTCTGCAGCATATTCTGCATAGTCTAATATATTAATAATTGTTTTTATAATTTGTATGTAATGACTAGCCTTGATTTTCTTTTCAATCTCCTTTTGAATGTTTTTAATTGTTTGCAACCTGTATGCGTTTACGTTAGTGGGATTTTCTGGCAATTAAGGATAAATATTTGGATAATCTGGTTTTTTCTTTCATAATTTATTTTTCAATATATTTCAATTTCATGCAAATATATTCTACGCCTCCAATAAATTTACAATTTGTTTCTTAGCACACACACCGCATTAAAAGTATGTAGGAGTATCAAAATCAAATGCTTTATATTTTATTCCATCAGCACTAAGAAACACCATTGATTTAATTCATAATTTCCAGCCCCCGTACTGCACGCGCGATTAGTGCCCTTAATTCTAAATCAAAAGTAGTAATACTTCCTCCGTAAGCCAAGACACGTTTCTGCATAAATCTTGGTTGCTTATATGCTCCATTCCATTCAATAGTTATATAATCATCTTCGTATGAATTAGTTTTATCATTTTCGAGTTTGATATTTTTCCTGTACTTATCTCTCCATATTTTTTTGTTTAAAGTATTTCAGTATTTACATATGTATTTAGTTCTGCCATTTTGTCATTGCCAAATTCTGGACCAAAGATACTAATTTTATTTACATATATAAAAATTATGTTATTTCCAAAGTTAATATTACGGGTAGACCGTAGTTGTTGATTTCTTGTCCTTTGGAATCTTTTATACTGAACTTAAATTCACAGTGCTCCGGGGCGGGCACTGGCACGACTATGGCTCCCTCGAGTCCCCCCGATCCCCCGATCATCCGTGTCGCTGTTCAGAATTAACATGTGGGATAAAACCTAAACTAATTGCCTTCATCTCTGATAATTCCGCTATTTGATTGTTGTTGTTATTATAGCCTTCGTATTTTCCAATGCGTAGATTCATATCGAAGTTATAAGGTACAGGTCTTCCCCAAGCATGAAGTTTAGACTACTTCGTGCATATTAAAACAATCTTCATAGCGATCTATGCTGCCTTGTAAATCAACAGGTGAGGTAATACAATCTTCAACAATATTCAGAAATTGTCGTCGCGCATCAGTTCCGGTCCCTGGAGCGAGCATGTTTGTTTTTGTCTGAACTTGGGCTCCTCGCATAAATATATGTTCGGATAGAATCATTGATCCTTTCTACGCCGATATCTATAAATCCATCAGATCCTCCGATGACATGATACATCTCCTCATCCCCATCGTATATTTATTTACCTTTATCGAAAATAAATCCTTTCTAAGCACTACTTACACTCTTGAGCTATATATGCAACAGTATACTTAAATGGATGATCACCAAAACTCATCTCTGTAGCAGTCGTATATTCATTCCATTTATCATACGGGTTGTTTAAGCAGCCAAAACGGGCAATGATGGGAGTGGGGACATTAACTTGTATCAAATGATGTTCGATGGGTAGGGTTTTGTGACATGTACTTACCATGTTCGATGGGTTGGGGTTTGTTACATGTACTTACCATGTTTGATGGGTTAAGGTTTGTGTCATGTATTTACCATATTCGATGGGTTGGGTTTTATATCATGTACTCACTTATAGTGGCTTGAACGCATTCCGACGCATATGGGGTTCTTCTGTATAAATGAATTTGCCACGCAGGGATCATGGAGCAATCTTTGAAGTGGGGCTGAAAAGTAAATGGCGAAAATAAAAAGCGTCATGACATTCATATTTGTACAGTAACTTCCAATCATATTGGTAATGAGGCATGGGTGTAGGAAGGGTCAGCTCTCGGGTGGGAAGGGGGAAAGGGAGGGGGGGGGAGGGGGGGGGGTCAAGATTTAAAAAATATGCACCGGCAGACTGGTAAATTAAGTTTCATCACTGATTTTGCTGCTAATCGGAAAATCTTTAATTTGGGGGAAATTTCCTATATTTGCAAGAATTTTTTGAGCACTTTTTTTAATATTTTGGTAAATTGTTTGTCAAATGAAGAAATATTTCTTCATTTTTGTGCAATGTTTCACAAATTTGTGGAAAATTATTTCAGTTTTGTGGCATTTTCCTCAACTTTTGGGAAATTTCTTCAATTTTGGGCCATTTTCCTCAATTTTCGGAAATCCTCATTTCTAGACATTTTTGGGGGATTTTGAAGAAATATTTGTCAATTTTTTTGAGACAAATTCATCAAAGTTTCAAATAAATTGACTATATTTTTTTTTTGACCTACGAAAAAAGTGAGGGCTAAATCCCCCAGCTCCTCTTCCTCTGTCTCCGCAGTACCTACCACAGATGACAGCATGATAAATAACCCAGGCTATAAATTTTCAGTCTATTGGCCTTAAAATCAACAGTGTTAATAATTCACTGATAGAAACATTCTTTCATCACGGAGTTGCTGCTTTCACATTCTGAATGAATCCTCTGCCACAAGTTACACACATGGGCTGGTCCTCCAGTCATCCTATTCCCAACAACTTGGCTCTTTACAGGAAAGTTCATTGTGTGCATACAGATGATAAGGAGTGAAATAACTGATGCATAAAGTCACTAAGTGACCTCTGGGTTTCTTAATTGCTTCTAGCAGGGTCTAAAAGTTATACCCGCAGAAATGGAGGTTTTTGCGGGTGAACAGACCTAAAATTGGCAACGAGATTTGGGCGTAATGGGTCCAAATTATCTAACCGTTCTCGATGTGCGGACAAAATGGCCAGATGGGCCAGTCATTTTTGGGACATTGTGCTACGAATGTAGGTTTTCGGTTGCCAGAGTTGACTAAACGATTGTCCTGCCGTAGCAGTCGTTGCGGCACAAGCGAGGTAACAATAGAACATTTTCACAACCTGTGGAACCATGAGCTCCCTTTCACTATCCTGGGCCCTGGTGATTTTCCTCAAGGGCATGTCAGACTTGTTTTGATGTTTTCAAGTGTGGCAAGCTGCACTTTCAATCTAAACTTGTCAAAATCATCTTCATATAAGTCACAGATGATACTGATATCGTCAGCAGGGTCATAATTCTCATCCAGAAAGTGTGTGTGTATGTGTGTGTGTGTGTAAGGGGGAGGGAAGGAGGGGGGAGGGGGGCATGTCCTCTTATCCAAAAAGTGAAGGAGGGGGCAAGAGACCAATTTTCCCCAAAATGTACTGAATTTTTGAAATAAAAGTTAGAGAAGTAGGGTGGGGGGGGGGACATGTCCTCTAGGAATTACGGTTCTGATCGTCAGGTACTTGCCTTTCCAACCCGAAAGAATGACGTGTTCTATCAGTCTATTGACTGGAGAATTGGAATAACTTTATTTTCTATTCTCTCTTTGAGTTTGACAGATATGTTAATGGTTTCAAAGTACTTCTTGCAATAATAACATTTTCCCCTTTCCCTCGACGCCTCACCACTGGCTGCATCTATGCAGCTCAAATATAGAACATTTAACCATTAGAAAGATGTATCACATTCTTTATAAATTTAGATTATGTGATTCAGGGGCGTAGACCCGGAAGCTACACCGTGACATTTTTACCTCTTTTTGTGTAAATTTTGGTTTGAAAATAGTTGCTTTCAATTTTATTTTCATCACTTCAAATTTTCATGTACTCATATTTCTTGGGGCGAAACGATAGGGCACACTTTTTCCCCCAGTTTTTTTATCTGGGGGAGATCTTCCCCCTGGTGAGCGCTACATAGTGTCCTTGAACAAGACACTCCACTGACCAGTCCACTCAGCTGTTAAAATGAGTAGCAGCATTGCTGGGGAGTTAACCTGCAATGGACTAGCGTCCTGTCCAGAGAGTCATATTCTCTCATCTGCTTACGCCAAGGACACTGGGGATAAGCATCGGCTCTAAGGGTTCTGATGCATTTAAGTATAACCACCCCGAAAATTCCCCTATATTGTTATAGTAGCTCCTCTCACTATTGTAATCTTCCCGGATGAAAACACAAATGTTTGTTTCCTGAAGAGTTTCTAGCCTGGCTGGGCAGCTGGGGGAGATGTGGGATTTAATGATTGAATTCGGGGGTTGAATACCGAAATTAGAGTTGGAGGTTTTCTTCATCTAAAATACAATATTAGCCAGATAGCGAAACCTACATGCGTATGCAACAAATTGCTGTATTATTCCAGCCTAGTTTGCTTTTACCCGATCTGTTTATTACCATTAGCAATATAAATACATCGTGTATACTGTGAGGTACTTAATTGTCTACTAACTGTGGTGTAGCGGTTATCATACCTGTCTACAGACCACGAGGCCCCGGGTTCAATCCTGGGGTGGGTAGACACGCCAGTGCACCACAACTGGTTATCAAACTGTCAAAGGCCGTGGACATTGACTTGGTTGTCGATGTTATATCTGTCCGTACGTCGTACCTGTGTGCTCGTCCGGGTCGTATTAAGCGTTTCGTGATAGCATTGTTACTATCATAACCGAATACGCAGGCGACGACCCCGTCATTGTAATTGTGTGTTCACTCGTCGTCGTGAGGTACTTGGTAATGAAGAGCACATATCATATAATGATACATTACACGTATAATTAGGTTAACGATCTCTCAGGTTACGAGACATCATTGTGTACCTTATCTCTTAAATTCTTAGCAATGGGAACTTTTAAAATATTGTAGAAAAGATCGCCATTCTCCGTATGAAATCAAAATAGGCATATAGTATCACGTTTCGGTAAGTTCTTTGCGTAAGAAAATCTGACGACAATGGGATTCGTATTTTTATATCTCCCGAATTTTAACGTTTAGTCCATCTCAAACCACCAATTTTTTTTCTATATAATTAGCCAGGACATAAGGTTAAATAATAAATACATTTTTTTGTGGGTCCAAAAGTAATAATGTATTTTATAAAATAATTATCATATTATGAAAATTGAGATTTGGGTCTACAAAATTGCACACTGTACCAGCAAGCTTTTGTGATGGAAATTTACAACGTTGCTAGATTTAAACCGTGCACTATAGCATTAGTATCAAATGATGGAAAACAAATGCAAGAGAAGATACATAAAAATTGTAAGCAGGGCCAGGAGATATGTAGGGCTAAAACTAATTTCATTACAAGAAAATTACTTGACACAGAAATCTGCTATAGGCCTACAATCTAGCACTGCAGTTTTTAATGGACTAGTTAGCTTTTGTGTAGATTATGATCTGCCAATCAAAAAAGTTAAATTGTATTGCATAGTTTTCTTCACTTTGAGAAAACTATGGTATTGGACTTAACAACAAACAATGAGCCAGTCAGTCCGAGTATCGCACTAAAACCAAGGAGCTACTACAAGAGATGGGCAGTTTTGTCTCAGACAAAATATGTCACGTTCAAAAATTATTGAGGAAAAGTAGACGGGGCAAAGCGATCTCTTGAGGGAATTCCCCCCTATAGTGCCACCACTCCACAGAAGCCGCCATGTCCGGAAAATGGAAAGAGACACAAAAAGGGCCTCATTCTGCAAGTTTAGTAGAACGGAGCAGTAGGTAATGTACCTCCTTGGGTTAAGTGTACTAATCAGTTCCACATTTTCAAAAGTTGAAAAAGCTAAATTGAATTATGAAAGAAACGGCTTACTTGATTAAGTCCCTCTTTATGTAGTGCAGTGGCCGGAAATTGTTAATTTATGGCTCTATTAAAATATCTGTTTCACATACTAAAGGAATATTCCTTTGATATTATTATTTCGTTGATATTATCATTCCGTTTATATTCTATAGACTATTAAAGAAACATATTGGCGTTCAGCACATGTTGATATCTCATTATTTCAGCACATGTTGATTACTCATTATTTCAGCATATGTTGATATCTCATTATTTCAGCACATGTTGATATCTCATTATTTCAGCACATGTTGATATCTCAGCACATATTTCAGCACATGTTGATATTGATTTTCAGCACATGTTAATATTTCATCACTGTTGATATCTCATTATTTCAGCACATGTTGATATCTCATTATTTTAGCAATTCATGTTGATATCTCATTATTTCAGCACATGTTGATATCTCATTATTTCATGTTGACACCACATTATTTCAGTGTTGATATCTTATTATTTCACCACATGTTGATATCTCATTATTTCACCACATGTTGATCTTATTGTTTCATTTGATATCTCATTATTTCGCTTAGAAGTTATTATAATTTCAAAGACTTCACCAGTGTTTTGAAAAGTGGCAATGCAGTGTAATGTGCCATGTCATAATTGTGTAATGTGCCGTGTCATAATTGTGTAATGTGACATGTCATAATTGTGTAATGTGCCGTGTCATAATTGTGTTTGTTTGATGAGGGCTTAACGGCACCACGACAACGAGGGTCAAATTGTGCCTGAGAGGTCAGATCATTCTAGAGGTTGGAAGGAAAGAAAACAAGGAAAATAAGAGAAATTCAAGAACAAAAAGTCAGAAAACTGTGATGGAGAGAGGAGGTGCATGGGTGAAACAAAAACAAAGTAGAGAGGGGTTGGAAGAGGAGAATTAAGTATGGTTGTAGAAGGAAGCATGATGAAGGAAGGAGATCATTTTATCCGGAGGATTTTTCTGGAAGAACTCAGCAATTGAGTTGTGGGGAGCGAGGGAAGCTTTGGGAAGGTTGTACAGGGGGCAAGCAAGGAGAACGTGATGAATTGTGTAATGTGCCGTGTCATAATTGCAGATTTATACAATGTGTATTTAGATCTTTGAAAATTAATTGCTATTTCTAAATAAATGGAAACATGTTGTTGGGGTACAACAAACACTTGAAATGAAAGAAGTATTAATTTCTATTTGATAGGAATACATTTTTATTTGATAGTAATACAATTTTTATTTGATAGTGACACATAAAGAATTATCATGGATCATATATTGGTGTCACATGTGATTCTCACAATGAATGTTGAATTGGTACAAAGCGAATAGTCATGAGGTCAAAGTTGACATGCCAAATGATTCTAATTTATGTGAAAGGTCACAAGTCATTGCCAATTGGCATGCTTTTCAGTTTACTCCTTTGTAGAAAGTAGTGGTTATATGAAATGCATGTATGAGGAATGAGTGGTGAAGAGATGAGGAGCTCTGTGGATTGCATTCTTTTATTGTTTTGTGGGCATTTTAAGATCTCCTTCAAATTAAAGTGGCACTTGATAGCATTATGATCAATTCTTCAGACACTAGCCATTCAATTAACAACACATACACCAAGCAGAGAGAGGATTTATGGAGATTTACTGAAGTGTCCACCCTTGAAGTGTTTGTTCCCTCCCACTGACTACTAGCCTGACATGAACAGGGGTAGCCTAGCACCAGTATTCGCCACCCTGACACACATTGTCCTCCATTTTGTGCTGCTGGTTGTCTGAAAGCACTTCAAAGTGAGACACGAGTTCTAAACAACTTGGTTAATGGAAAGCAGTTATCTTTATAGTATACCATTCTTCAAAGTAAGAAACAAGTGATGAAATTTTTTAATGGAAAACATTTATCTTTTAGTATACCATTCTTGAAAGTAAGAAACAAGTGATGAGAATAGTCACCTTGCTGCCATAGTACTGGGTTTCTCCAACATCCTAACACCATTCTTTCAAACAAACAAACAAACAAACAGGACAGACAGTAATTCTTTTTAATATGAAAGATTCCATGAGAAAATGAGTTTTCAAATTAAAATTTGAATCATAGTAACAAAAACAGAATACAGCACTCACAGAAAATACCCCAGATCCACTGTAATGGATTGAAGTAAGTCCATTCATTAAATATATGGAAAGAAAGTCCATGTATTAAATATATGGATTAAAGTAAGTCCATTCATCAAATATATGCCCCATTCATCAAATGATTGAAGTAAGTCCAGCAAATGCATCAAATATATGGATTGAAGTAAGTCCATTCATCAAATATATGGATTAAAGTAAGTCCATTCATCAAATATACAGATTGAAGTAAGTCCAGGCATCAAATATATGTTTTGAAGTAAGTCTATGCATCAAATATATGGATTGAAATAAGTCCATTCATCAAATATATGGATTGAAGTAAGTCCAGGCATCAAATATATGGATTGAAGTAAGTCCAGGCATCAAATATATGGATTGAAGTCAGTCCATGCATCAAATATCATGATGCAAAATGATCCCCCTTAATTAAAACAAACAAAACATATTTAACCCATTCCTGAATACATACTTTACTGACACCTTTAATATTGTACTAAAAGTTTTCACACACAAACACAGTATATGACATGTAACTGAGATAAACCATTAAAAGATAAGTTCAGTGGTCAAACATGTTTATTTGATATGAAAGAGAACTTAAAAAAAAAAAAAAATGGTGGAGAAAGCTTCAAAAATCTTATTTCGTTAAGGAGATATTTAAGTTTAAAGTCTGGTACCATTGACATGCTTGACCACTGAACTAATCCTTTAAAAAACAATTTTTAAGCAAGAAAAACAGTGTATTTGATATGAAAAATACTAGGGCTGTTATGGCATACTGATTATCGCGATATCCTGAAATTGATTTTTCCATTAGAACAAAAATACCCTGACCAATATATCATTATATGTTATTTTCACATGTAAACTGCTTATTAAAGCAAAAAAATTGTTTTAACTGAATTTAGAAACATTTCAAAAGAATGAGATTTTAACAAAAAATTTGCAGCATATCTGATACTTTTATGCTTGCTTTCCTTAGCCTTTATGTTTCATGAGATCTGCATGCTGAAAACCTAAGCAGTTTTCCAAGTTAAATAATCATAACATAGGTAACACAATATGGTAATGTACCGCACTATTTTTGTACATGATAATCGATATCTCATTTATCCATATCGTGACAGCCCTAAAATAAATACATACTGTATTCAACGTAATAAACACCCTTGCTCTAATAAGCACCCACCCAGCATGTTTTGACTGGTAAGATATCTCATCATCAACAAATAATGAATGTTGTTTATATGTATATATTATATATTTTTTTGTATGCTAGTCTGAATCCCTGCTAACACAGGGAGAAGAAAATTGCGGCAATTACTAATGAATAAGGATATCTTTCCTTTTGTTTCGCTGAATTTGCGCTTATTAGGAAAACAAATTGCGCCTAGAAAGTGGTGCAATTCTGTTTTCATAAGCGTCCCAGGTGCTTATTACGTGGAATACGGTACTACAAATTTGCAAGTTGGAAGGTCTCGTCTAATTAAATTGAAAGCATCTCCATAATATTATATTCTTGGAGGATGTTCAACTGTATATCCTCATTGTTTCATTTCTTTTCAAGCCATGTTTTATTGTCTCAACTGCTATTCAGACCATGAATCAGTACTTATGTGGCAAACTTTCAATTTTCTTTCTAGAGAGATATAAATTGCTATTGAGACCTAGAATTATCATTTTCGGTTCTTTTCAGGCCAGATCTTCCGTTTGTGATACAAATTGCTATTGAGACCAAGAATTATCAGTTTCGCTTCTTTTCAGGCCATATCTTCCTTTTGTAAGCAAGGTACAAATTGCTATTGAGACCACAGTTGATTGTTCTGAGGTTTTTTTTCATTCCATCAGGTTCAATTTATTGAGGACACCAACAATGACAGGCTGATCGCTGTCACTTTCTATTTCACAGGGGAAAGAAAAACAAGTTTGAACATCACTCTTTTAGCCTTTGTAAACCAGATACTTTCAACCCACATACACTTCATTTGGCGAGTCATTGGAAAAAATTGAGAACAATATAGGTCACAGTAAAAGGTATATATGCAATATAGGGGCTTCGCGTGGCAGCTGCATTTCCACTGCCAGTATGACTTCCTAATAAGGTCCATCATGATAGAGTCTCTATTGTCCTTTTTCAGAATATAATGTTTTTCATAAGATTTCTCTGTGTTAAACATTGCACAGTAGGTCTTTAAACTATTTTTCAAATCACATTTGGAGGATACAGATCTGTTCCTGACCTACCAAACTACCTATAGGGAAGAGGTTAACAACCTCAAGCTACAGTACTTGTTCACTATAAAAGTCAGAGGATTAGTTTAGGGGTCAAGCATGTCCATCTTATGTGAAAGATGACTTCAAAAGAAACAAAATGGTGGAGAAAGCATTCAAAAATCTTATTCTGTTGAAGTGTTCCTGTAATGCCTTCTAAAAAAATTGAGATTTACCCTGACATAGGTTTTTCATATCCCTAAATTCAATAATCCATCAAGAAATCCTAGTTCAAAGTCCATTTTCATGACGAAAAAGGGCTTAGGAATTGATCATTTACTGCTTTTTTAGATAAAATGTTGAAAGGGATTTGTGACGTCATAACAGTTTGCTATGTCATTTCAGGGACTGCTGATTGTAAACAATGCATCACACATACTAACAACGTACAAATAGTGTCTGATTGAGAAAGTATTTCGGGCTGTTCAGATCTTAGTTTGTCATTTTCAAGTTCAAGCTATGATAAAACTGATTTGGAAATAAATGAAGAACATTCTCATAATGAAGGGATGTCGTTCCTTTTGAATTTGAAGCACTTGCATACAAGAGAGAAGAATCAGGCTTACAAGCCTTACACGGACCTACAGTATAAAGCCTATGTAGTTGGCATGAAATTCTTACTGTTTCGTAAGTAATATTTTGTTACACATAATCAAATTGAATTATTTGCAACAACATCTACCTTTTTTATTACGTCTAATGGCAATATAAAGTTGTACTTATCAATGTTCAAATCTCAATCGCTTGACGCTTAGTCAAAATTTAAGGCCTACGTGGACTGAATAGTTCATCCACGTAATTCTGTTTGCGTTTTGCACTTGAAATAAAAGCTTTTTAAGAAATTGCGAAAATTTTGTTAGTTTATTTTTAACGGCTTGGCAAATGTACACAATAATTACAATTCAGTTATATTTTATCGATTTTTTTTTCCTTTCATCATATTCTACACTATATATAAAATATATCATACAAAAAGTCTGCTACGGCTTTGTCTTTTGAACGAGAGTTTATGAGTTTGAATCTCACTGAGTTTTTTTTATTTTTCTTCTTCTTGTTTCTTTCATTTGAATTTGTATTACTCGGGAAACAGTACAAATTTCATGTCACAGAGAATGCGGTCAAGCTACTGTTTAAGTCAAACAGAACAGGGGTAACAATCTGGCGTGAGCTGAATGTAACACTACCCAGTAAGCCCCCAAAAATTGGTTTGTGTCAAGTGCACACAACACTTCCAGAATCGTCTCGTTTTGTTGCCCTTAATAAATGATTTTTAGTTCAGAATTTATATTACTGCATCCTCCAACCAAACAACGCTCAGCATTTTGTTTAATATTTGCTTGGAATTTGGAAAATGTAACATTTTAGAAAAACAAATAGATATGCTGTCAGTAATACATGTAGTTGTGAAATTTCAATGGCGGCCACACGTTATATGTGGCATCAATGCATTGTTTAAATTCAGTCGATCCCAAAATGAAGTCATTGCATATTGAGCCTTATTCTGGGTTTTTGCCTCAAGGTGACGATAAATGCCTTTTTCTTTTGCACTTTTCTCGCAACCGATGGGGCTTTGTGCACAAAAAGTTATACTTTTGCAAATCAAATAATTTAGATAACATATTTAATGTAAAATCCGACGCCCATGGCAGGACCACCTTAAGGAGAAGTTTAGTATCTTTTGTGTAAAACAATTGAAATCAGACTAGTTGTGATGTCATCGCCTCAGATTCCTCAAAGTCTTTATGTATTCTATCATATTTTGTCCTGCTATTCTGTGGCTTAAAAACCATGGGATATGTTACAAAAGTAGTAAAACTGAAGCTAAGAAGGGTATTTATAATATACTACCTCAAAAAGGTTTGGGGAAAAATAATTCAAATAGTGAAAAAATGAAATAAACTTTCTTAAAAATACATTATCAATTGTTAAGAATGTGAGATTGAAGATGCCAACTTTCCATAGTAGACTTACTACACCAGTCATTTCTACACAGATAAGACAGAGCTTTAAACTTGAATATCTCCTTAACGGCATAAAATCATTCAGGAAAGAGACTCAGAACGGATGAGAAAACATACATACATAGATGCTGACCCCTGAATTAATCCTTTAAGTATAGTGTTAAAGCTCACATTTTATACATCTGATATTCTTGTATTACAAAAGTGATTATCATTAGGAATACAATTCTCTGGTTTTGATCAATCAACAAAAAGTTATGTTGCTATTAACATTCTGAAAGTAATTACTAAAATGTGAACACACGACCATTCCATGCACCTAATGCACTTCTAGTATGTATTGGCTGCTCTCTGCTCATTATTGGTGTCCAAACGAGAGGTAATTTAGTGCCAAGTAAGTTGAAAACCTTGCTGTTCACCATGTGACCCATGTCTGACACACTCACACAAGCTCTACATGTGACCCATGTCTGACACACTCACACAAGCTCTACATGTGACCCATGTCTGACACACTCACACAAGCTCTACATGTGACCCATGTCTGACACACTCACACAAGCTCTACATGTAACCCATGTCTGACACACTCACACAAGCTCTACATGTGACCCATGTCTGACACACTCACACAAGCTCTACATGTGACCCATGTCTGACACACTCACACAAGCTCTACATGTGACCCATGTCTGACACACTCACACAAGCTCTACATGTGACCCATGTCTGACACACTCACACAAGCTCTACATGTGACCCATGTCTGACACACTCACACAAGCTCTACATGTGACCCATGTCTGACACACTCACACAAGCTCTACATGTGACCCATGTCTGACACACTCACACAAGCTCTACATGTGACCCATGTCTGACACACTCACACAAGCTCTACATGTGACCCATGTCTGACACACTCACACAAGCTCTACATGTGACCCACTCACACTCACAAGCTCTACATGTGACCCATGTCTGACACACTCACAAGGGGTTTGGCTTGCTCTCTGCATAATATTGAGCAAGGTGAAATAATCATAATTGGCATTAACAACCTTTTCTTGACTGGGTGTACTAAAAAAAAAAAAAAAAAATGCCACAAGCCAGGATTATACAAAGACACCATGATCTCCCTAACCTCTAGATTGCCTAACCAGTACCTAGCTTCTTCTTCTTCTTGGTGCGGTTGAACATGAAGAGCATGACGCCACCAGCTACAAACGTAAACAGTAGGCTCTTCCATGTGACAGGCTGTAAAATAAGAGGCAGAAAAGAACACATCTAACCACAGATCACCATCTAATGTAGTCCAAATATAAAACGATTTGGTCTTACAAATTGCAGGGTTAAATGTTTATTAATTTGTTTGAAAGTAATTTGGTACATTTACTAAGAAAGTTTAAATAAGCAGGAATGGACACAAGAGTTTGAGGGGGGTATCTGTAAGCAATATTTTATATGAAATGACAAAGCTCTTAAAACCCCATTTTGGGTCCATCCTTATCAGGCATCAATTCCTCAAGGCACCCTTGTGTAGCAACAAGGGGTCAAAGAATAACTGTAATTTTCATATTTTTCTTACACCAACAACCAACAAGGTACCAAACACAATTTATCCCCTTGCCATAGAAAACATGATTACCATGCACACACACTAGCCCTCAACTTTCCACTGACACTCTGTGACCTCCCACTAATTACATCTACAACAAAACGTTCTTCCAACCTTCACCCACAATCCCCTCCTCTACATATACACTGTATGTCTTTAATAATCCTGTATCATGCAGGTTTATTTAGTTTAAAGAATAATAAGTGAAGCCTACAGTATACAGTACTGTACAGTAGCTGGGTTGAAATGGAGTACAGAAAGGTCATGGTCAGTGGTTGAGTTTGGAAAGGTCAGTGGTTGAGTTTGGAAAGGTCATTGGTTGAGTTTGGGATGGTCAGTAGTTGATTTTGGGATGGTCAGTAGTTGAGTTTGGGATGGTCAGTAGTTGAGTTTGGGATGGTCAGCGGTTGAGTTTGGGATGGTCAGTAGTTGAGTTTGGGATGGTCAGTGGTTGAGTTTGGGATGGTCAGTGGTTGAGTTTGGGATGGTCAGTAGTTGAGTTTGGGATGGTCAGTGGTTGAGTTTGGGATGGTCAGTGGTTGAGTTTGGGATGGTCAGTGGTTGAGTTTGGGATGGTCAGTAGTTGAGTTTGGGATGGTCAGTAGTTGAGTTTGGGATGGTCAGTGGTTGAGTTTGAGATGGTCAGTAGTTGAGTTTTGGATGGTCAGCTGTTGAGTTTGGGATGGTCAGCGGTTGAGTTTGGGATGGTCAGCGGTTGAGTTTGGGATGGTCAGCGGTTGAGTTTGGGATGGTCAGCGGTTGAGTTTGGGATGGTCAGCGGTTGAGTTTGGGATGGTCAGTGGTTGAGTTTGGGATGGTCAGTGGTTGAGTTTGGAATGGTCAGTGGTTGAGCTTGGGATGGTCAGTGGTTGAGCTTGGGATGGTCAGTGGTTGAGCTTGGGATGGTCAGTGGTTGAGTTTGGGATGGTCAGTAGTTGAGTTTGGGATGGTCAGTAGTTGAGTTTGGGATGGTCAGTAGTTGAGTTTAGGATGGTCAGTCGTTGAGTTTGGGATGGTCAGTGGTTGAGTTTAAGATGGTCAGTAGTTGAGTTTGGGATGGTCAGTGGTTGAGTTTGGAATGGTCAGTGGTTGAGTTTGGGATGGTCAGTGGTTGAGTTTGGGATGGTCAGTGGTTGAGTTTGGGATGGTCAGTGGTTGAGCTTGGGATGGTCAGTGGTTGAGTTTGGGATGGTCAGTGGTTGAGTTTGGGATGGTCAGTGGTTGAGCTTTGGGATGGTCAGTGGTTGAGTTGGGATGGTCAGTGGGATGGTGGTCAGTGGTTGAGTTTGGGATGGTCAAGTTTGTTGAGTTTGGGATGGTCAGTGGTTGAGTTTGGGATGGTCAGTGGTTGAGTTTGGGATGGTCAGTGGTTGAGTTTGGGATGGTCAGTGGTTGAGTTTGGGATGGTCAGTGGTTGAGTTTGGGATGGTCAGTGGTTGAGTTTGGGATGGTCAGTGGTTGAGTTTGGGATGGTCAGTGGTTGAGTTTCAGTGGTTGAGTTTGGGATGGTCAGTGGTTGAGTTTGGGATGGTCAGTGGTTGAGTTTGGGATGGTCAGTAGTTGAGTTTGGGATGGTCAGTAGTTGAGTTTGGGATGGTCAGTGGTTGAGTTTGGGATGGTCAGTGTTGAGTTTGGGATGGTCAGTGGCTGAGTTTGGGATGGTCAGTTGAGTTTGAGTTTGGATGGTTGAGTTTGGGATGGTCAGTGGTTGAGTTTGGGATGGTCAGTGGTTGAGTTTGGGATGGTCAGTGGTTGAGTTTGGGATGGTCAGTGGTTGAGTTTGGGATGGTCAGTGGTTGAGTTTGGGATGGTCAGTGGTTGAGTTTGGGATGGTCAGTGGTTGAGTTTGGGATGGTCAGTGGTTGAGTTTGGGATGGTCAGTGGTTGAGCTTGGGATGGTCAGTGGTTGAGTTTGGGATGGTCAGTGGTTGAGTTTGGGATGGTCAGTAGTTGAGTTTGGGATGGTCAGTAGTTGAGTTTTGGATGGTCAGTAGGTGAGTTTGGGATGGTCAGTGGTTGAGTTTAAGATGGTCAGTAGTTGAGTTTGGGATGGTCAGTGGTTGAGTTTGGAATGTTGTGGTTGAGTTTGGGATGATCAATGGTTGAGTTTGGGATGGTCAGTGGTTGAGCTTGGGATGGACAGTGGTTGAGCTTGGGATGGTCAGTGGTTGGGAGGTCAGTGGTTGAGCTCAGGATGGTCAGTGGTTGAGCTTGAGATGGTCAGTGGTTGAGTTTGGGATGGTCAGTGGTTGAGTTTGGAATGGTCAGTGGTTGAGTTTAAGATAGTCAGTGGTTGGGATGGTCAGTGGTTGAGTTTGGGATGGTCCGTGGTTGAGTTTGGGATGGACAGTGGTTGAGCTTTGGGATGGTCAGTGGTTGAGTGTGGGATGGTCAGTGGTTGAGTGTGGGATGGTCTGTGGTTGAGTGTGGGATGGTCAGTAATTGAGCTTGGGATGGTCAGTAATTGAGTTTGGGATGGTCAGTGGTTGGGGGATGGTCAGTGGTTGAGCTTGGGATGGTCAGTGGTTGAGCTTGGGATGGTCAGTGGAGCTTGGGATGGTCAGTGGTTGAGCTTGGAATGGTCAGTAGTTGAGCTTGGGATGGTCAGTAGTTGAGCTTGGGATGGTGGTAGTTGAGCTTGGAATGGTCAGTAGTTGAGTTTGGGATGGTCAGTAGTTGAGCTTGGGATGGTCAGTAGTTGAGTTTGGGATGGTCAGTAGTTGAGTTTGGGATGGTCAGTAGTTGAGTTTGGGATGGTCAGTAGTTGAGTTTGGGATGGTCAGTAGTTGAGTTTGGGATGGTCAGTAGTTGAGTTTGGGATGGTCAGTGGTTGAGTTTGGGATGGTCAGTAGTTGAGTTTGGGATGGTCAGTAGTTGAGTTTGGGATGGTCAGTAGGGAGTTTGGGATGGTCAGTAGTTGAGTTTGGGATGGTCTGTGGTTGAGTGTGGGATGGTCAGTAGTTGAGGTTGGAATGGTCAGTAGTTGAGCTTGGGATGGTCAGTAGTTGAGCTTGGGATGGTCAGTAGTTGAGCTTGGGATGGTCAGTAGTTGAGCTTGGGATGGTCAGTAGTTGAGTTTGGGATGGTCAGTGGTTGAGTTTGGGATGGTCAGTGGTTGAGTTTGGGATGATCAGTAGTTGAGTTTGGGATGGTCAGTAGTTGAGTTTGGGATGGTCAGTAGTTGAGTTTGGGATGGTCAGTAGTTGAGTTTGGGATGGTCGGTAGTTGACTTTGGGATGGTCGGTAGTTGAATTTGGGATGGTCGGTGGTTGAGTTTGGGATGGTCAGTGGTTGAGTTTGGGATGGTCAGTGGTTGAGGTTGGGATGGTCAGTGGTTGAGGTTGGGATGGTCAGTGGTTGAGCTTGGGATGGTCAGTGGTTGAGCTTGGGATGGTCAGTGGTTGAGCTTGGGATGGTCAGTGGCTGAGCTTGGGATGGTCAGTAGTCGAGTTTGGGATGGTCAGTAGTCGAGTTTGGGATGGTCAGTAGTCGAGTTTGGGATGGTCAGTAGTCGAGCTTGGGATGGTCAGTAGTCGAGTTTGGGATGGTCAGTAGTTGAGTTTGGGATGGTCAGTAGTCGAGTTTGGGATGGTCAGTGTTGAGTTTGGGATGGTCAGTGGTTGAGTTTGGGATGGTCAGTGGTTGAGTTTGGGATGGTCAGTGGTTGAGTTTGGGATGGTCAGTGGTTGAGTTTGGGATGGTCAGTGTTGAGTTTGGGATGGTCAGTTTGAGGGGATGGTCAGTGGTTGAGTTTGGGATGGTCAGTGGTTGAGTTTGGGATGGTCAGTGGTTGAGTTTGGGATGGTCAGTGTTTGGGATGGTCAGTAGTTTGGGATGTTTGGGATGGTCAGTAGTTGAGTTTGGGATGGTCAGGTTGAGTTTGGGATGGTCAGTTGGTCAGTTTTGGGATGGTCAGTGGTTGAGTTTGGGATGGTCAGTGGTTGAGTTTGGGATGGTCAGGGATGGTCAGTGGTTGAGTGGGATGGTGGTCAGAGTTGGGATGGTCAGGGTTGGTCAGTAGTCGAGTTTGGGATGGTCAGTAGTCGAGTTTGGGATGGTCAGTAGTCGAGTTTGGGATGGTCAGTAGTCGAGTTTGGGATGGTCAGAAGTTGGTCAGTAGTCGAGTTTGGGATGGTCAGAAGTTGGTCAGTAGTCGAGTTTGGGATGGTCAGTAGTCGAGTTTGGGATGGTCAGTAGTCAAGTTTAGGATGGTCAGTAGTTGAATTTAGGATGGTCAGTGGTTGAGTTTGGGATGGTCAGTGGTTGAGTTTGGGATGGTCAGTGGTTGAGGTTGGGATGGTCAGTGGTTGAGTTTGGGATGGTCAGTAGTCGGGCTTAGGATGGTCAGTGATTAAGTTTGGGATGGTCAGTAGTTGAGTTTGGGATGGTCAGTGGTTGAGTTTGGGATGGTCAGTGGTTGAGTTTGGGATGGTCAGTAGTTGAGTTTGGGATGGTCAGTAGTTGAGTTTGGGATGGTCAGTAGTTGAGTTTGGGATGGTCAGTATATGGGAGGATGGCACTTAAGTACTGTATGAGGGTGAAGAGGAACTGGATAGCTGAGAGAATGAAATATAGATAACTGAATGGGTCTGGTTGTAAAGAGTGGAGGATGAATATATGAGTAGAATGTTGGTAAATTAGTAGTACATGTAGTTGAGTATCATTACTATTATTACAGGGTGGAGGGTAGGTAGGGGCACATAAAGTAGGTGATGACAGGGATACAGTATATTAGGAAGGATTGTTTGACGTCAGCTGTGGATATAGTATATACATGTACAGTACAGTTGATGAATGGGGAATGGTAGGTTAATGTGGGATAGGAAGTGAATGGTGCATGAAATAGTTGGATTAGGAGTAAGGTTGTGACGGTTAACCGTTTACCAGCCCATTTGTGCTATTATCCCTTTAGGAAATCATACTCTGTGTAATCGAATGTTATTTCAATTCTTATGTTTGTTATTTAAAAGTTAAAATAAATTCACAAAAACATAACTTTTTCTTCTTGTGTCAATCTTTGCTCACTAAGTTAATGCCTTCTCATTTCACCCAGGGTCCATATGCATAGTCCAATGTTTTTCACCGTACCAAAGATAAAACATAGCTAGCTTTCACTTATAAGGAAGGCCCAGGCTAGCGCTCATTTACATAACCCGTAAAATACACACACACAAAATTTCCGCCCATCCATTCACTGTTAAATCCCAGTACATACATTATCTCACAATCACTGGCCGGCCACGTGTAAATCTTTCTCTCACAGCCATGCTGTAACTCTTAATAAGGTCATAGGGATACCGTACAAGCTTGTTGTGCGAAAATTTGTCGCTTACAGAAGTCATTTTTGGTAACCCAGTAATACGTAAAGCAATCTAGGTTGGAATGTTCAACCAGGGAGTTGGCATTAGAAGGAGTCACAACGCCGTTCATCAATCCCTCATTCCCTAAAACTTGATACCTTTTCCCGCAATTTCGCTTATGTTAACTCTTTGCGCTATCCTACATGACCGCACGCTGAGTTTCCTGCCCTAAAGCGATTTTATATACCTTTGATCCAAGTGCTTACACCGCGGATGCTGACGCCCTCAATTTTGTCATGACGAGTTCCACCAGGACTAATTCGTCGACCTCTGACCTGTTTACAATGCGCAGAGCGTCACCGTACTTCGTTGAATATTGAAGTAGATGTGCAGTTATTGAAAAGTTTTAATCAAAATACGTAAAAAAAACCGGATTTCAATTGGATTTTTTCACTGGAAGTTATTAAATGATATTTGGTAAGTTGTTTACTGCATTTTGATAAGCAAAAACTGCCGAAAATGGTTGGAAAATTGCCTTATTTTTCACTTCGCCATGACTCGCCAACGGTGAAATGTTACTAGCCTAACACTTTAAAGTATAAAGAATTGATATACGTAGGTCTTGGTTTCGACGAATGATGTAGATTCTCAGAATAAGCCTGTATTTTCGCAAGGTTTGAGCTAAATTTCCATGGCAACACATCGCCAAATAATACAGTAACATAGCGAGTAATATATATGCAGTAGATAAGCCGTAATTTTGCGAGTTTTTCGGCATAGATATAGGTCCCAAGTGCAAACTCCCAAATTATCCCATTTGTGGCCTGGTAATATGTTACTATCCTTGGGTCTCACTTTAGGCCTACTGGTCCCTTGTAATATTTATAAATAGGCTTGGGGGCCTACTAATTTTTTATTTTATTAATGCATGATATATTATAATGTATATAGTACTCAGTTTTGTAATTGGTATGTTGAATTTGATTGCTGTAGGTTACTGCAATCAATTAGCTAAACTAAAACCATAGATAGAGGGTGGAGTAATAACTAGAGCTGCGAACATTGTATATGTCAAAAAAAGCGAGCGTGTATGGTGTACACGCATTTAGTACCGTAATTTTTGGAAATACACCAAAATTGCTTCTTAACTACGAGGCGAAGTAAAAAAATTGCGCAACCAGTATGGTAAAAGTACTGCCATTGCCCAAATACACACTGAGTTTTGCTTTCCAAATCGTAAAAAGTTTACTTTTACAGTATATATAAACCATCATTTTTATGGAAAATATTCCTGGGAATTCAGTTTAGAAAAAACAGATAACTTCCTGTCAATGTCATTTAAACTCAACATAGCGTAACTTTTTTTTCCCTACTCGCTACGGCTTTCAAAGTTCCACTGTGAAAATCTTGCGCACTAGGCCATGATACCTCGCCGTAAAACATTTGATAACTACACCACTACCCAGAAGTTATGAAATATCAGTTCTCTCGAAAAAATGGCTTAATTCATTGTCTCCAATCACATATTTCCTGACTAGGACTAACGTTATAGGCCTTTACTATTTTTCAAGTAGAAGTCAACTGTATACAGAACAATCAGAGCAAGTTTTTATTGAATTGAGCAATTTAGATCATAGGCGAAAATAAAGTGTGGGTAGATGTCAACCATGAAATATTTTTCCCACCAAATGCTAGTTTTTCGTATTGTTTGAATACACATAGGCTACAGAAAAATAATAAGTTTTTATCGAATTTAAATTATCGGCAAATAATAAAATATGGGCTCAATGGCCTTCCCCCTCCCTCTCCAAGTTGGCCACCCCAGAAAAAGAAATCCTATCTTCATTAGTATGTTAGATTCACATAGTCGCATTGACAGGATATGACAGAATTAAAAAGAGCTGATGAGAAATGCAAAAAAAAAAAATGATTAGGCCCACTGGTTTTTATTTCTAAGCCTAACTTGCAGGGAAATATCACTTCTCTTTCTCTTATACATGCAGTTAATATTGATTTGTGTGTAGCATGGCATTCTTCATAATTATTTTTACTTGAGTCCATTTCAAGTTCTCTTCATATTGAAATGATTATAATTATGATGATAATTTCACCAATTTCTCAAAAGATAAATAGAATCTACCATTCTATGTAGCCAAAATGTTTTTATTCAACCCTTTTTATTTCCATAAATTTATGTAACAGAAATTTCTGAATTATATTACTGCGGGTGCAGTGTTTACACAAGAATTCAAAATTTGGGGGGATTTTTCCTCTTCTGTAATTTATTAGGGGGATTTTTCCAAAAGGGGTAGATTTTTTCAAAAAAAGGGGAGGTTTCTTCAAAAAAGAGGTAGATTTTTTCAAAAAAAAAGGGAGATATCTTTTTCGGAAAAAAAAAAAAAAAACACACAAAGGCCAAAAATTGCACTAAAAACATATTGCTGAAAACGGGCCAAATTTGGCTGATAAAAGACCAAAATTGGTTTTTTTAAATGCCAAAACATATAGTTTTACGTGCAAAATGTGGTAACTTTTTGGCCAAATTTTGCTTTCTTTGGCAGCCATTTTTTTTTTTCATTTTTTTTTCTTCTTTTAAGTAATTTCCCACCTTCAAATATTTTTGAGGGGAATTTGATGATATGTGCGGGAGGTCCACAATTGCACACCGTAATATGAACACTGCTCTGGTGATGGATGATTTAATCTTTTAAAATTTTACTGGTACAGCCAAGGAGTTTGTACATAAGTTATCATTTCTATTAAATACACTGTGGCAATGTAATTTCCTTTCTTTTTTTCTCCCATGCAGGTTCACTTGGCTGATTGAAATGTTCACCTGTAAATGGAAGCGCATTCTCATCATTTACAGCTACACTGTAGGTTGTGTGGATTCCAGTATTCTGACAAAAAGAATCTTGTACCTTTGAAGGATTTTGCAAGAGATATTATCAACTCTTTAGGGATTGACATTTCTTTAGACAATCATGATATTTATCCCACCAAATTTTGTAATAAATGTCGACTAAAGATTTCTAGATGGAAAAAAAACAAATCCAAATCTCACTCTGATAATCGATCCACATTTAAAACATTAAATATCCAAATTTATCAGTTTCAGCCTCATGGAGATGGTTGTGCCATATGTTCATCTGTAAATGTTGAAAGTTTGTTGAATTTGTGCAAGGAATTGGGTTTTTCCACTTTGTTAAAAGACGGTAAACTGTTCGCAGCTATTTTAGATGACGAATTGAGAGTTGTACTGAAAAGAATTGTCATTAACAGTGATGATATTGTATGTTACGTGCTAGGAAATAAACTTGATTTAACATTCAATAATGCAAGTGAGGCAATACATTATGTAAAGAATTTAGAAATCTGTACAGGAAATTTTGGATTTGCCTATTTATCCAAGGAGCATGCAAACTCCCCATTGAAAGGGAAGCAAGGTGAAAGTGTGGCAAAAGTGGAATCATTTTATCCTGTCGGATTAACATTAGTAGATGAACCAACTATAAGGAACATCAGATGTAAATTTTTTGTCTCCGATCCTTCTGTGAAGACAAATCTGTTATGTGAAGTTTGTAACATTTATCGAAGTTCTCTGCATGCTGCAGAAAGTTCTTGTAAGCAAGAAAAACGCAAGGCATGTAAGCCTACTAGTCTTTTAACTACGAAAGAATTGAAAGAAAGAGTCACGGTAGTACAGAGAGAAAAGAGGAACATCGCAAAAATAAATGCTCGGTTAAGAGAGAAAGTTTCTTCAGTAGTTGAAAAGGAGAGTGTGGAAGTGAATGAAGTTGATCAAAGCATAGTCGATGAACTGGTAAACAAATCAAGTGGGGAAATAGAATACAACCTTTCCACCCTCAATCAGGGATTAAATCAATACTGCAAATTATTGTGGGAACAACAAGTAAAAGCTTCTGCACTAAAAAGCAAAACCCAGATGAGATGGCACCCTGCTTTAATAAGATGGGCAATTGCCATTAACACTAAATCCCCTAGTGCATATAACACTCTAAGAAAATCAGGGTTTTTACAATTGCCGCACCCAAATACCTTGTATTCCTATACGCACTTTACAAACCCAACCACAGGAATTAACACTGACCTGCTTTTGAAATTCTACAAAGACTTCAACATTCCAAACTTAAAAGAACATGAGAAAAATGTTTCTCTTGTTGTTGACGAGATGAAAGTCAAATCTGGGCTTTCATTCTCTAGGAGCACTGGCAAGTTGGTTGGGTTTTCGGAAATTGGTAGTCTTTCCGAGGAAATGCAGAGTTTTGAAAAAAAGATGCACAGCGGAATCAAGTGAAGAACCTGCTTTAGCTTCACATGTGTTATTGTTCATGGCTAGAGGTATAACCTCATCAATGAAATTTCCAGTTGCGTATTTCGCTACCAAAGATGTCACAGCAGCTGAGCTATACCCCATGTGTATGGAATGCATTAGAACCCTTAAATTGTTAGGACTATCAGTTTTGACAATTGTTTCTGATGGAGCTGCGAGTAACAGAAAACTGTACAAGGTCATCGGAGGAACTGGAGTTTCAGAGCTTAAACCCTCATACAAATCCCCAGGCAGTTTGTATGAAGACAAATCCCCTATTTATTTCATCTGCGATCCACCACATCTAATGAAAACCATCAGAAACAACTTTGAGAATTCCAACTGGAATAGGAAAACAAGAAATCTAATGGTAACTATAAATCATTTTCATTTTCTTTATAATAAAAAAAATACATTCTGTACAGAAACATGCAAGCTTTCATTAAGCCACCCATGCAATGTGCAGTAGTGATTTACATAAATAAGTACAACTTAATGTATAGTAGTCCAAGAGAGTACAGAAGTGTTAGTGTCATTAGAGACTTAACTCCCTGGTACACATGTATTCATGTGGTGTATGTTCAGTGGGTCATTTTTCTAAAATCATGGCTGTCTGTACTATCCCAGATAGATTTAACTTATGGCAGTAGTTGCAGACTTATTTCCTATATGTAGATAGTATTAGCTTGAGGTTTGGTGCATGTGTTGCGAACTGATTAAGTGTAGCTACCACCAGATTGTCAACAAGGCTGTCCCTTGTTTGAAAAAGAAGGCATCAGAGAATGTTTGCTTGACTTTCGCATAACTGCCAGTCCCATCTTGCCGTGATGGAATGATACCTTCCCACAAGCACTTCCGATTATTAAAGTGATGGATTTGGTTGCTGCAAATATTGGCATGAATACATTTTTACTCCTGATCATTTTCTGTTTACAGCTCAATGGTCTTAAAATTCAATGGACACAACTGCTGAACTTATATGAGTGGGATGTGGGACTCCACAGGAACACACCAGGTTTAAGACTTGTCCCCAAGTTGAAGCACGAACACCTCCACTTGACACCATCCTTGAGAATGAAGGTTTCTTTAGCGGCACAGGTATGATTGATCTAGATTAGAATAAAAATGTTGTCCTGTTTAAAACAAAGCTTGGCAAATCAATTATCCAATGGTTAATTTTTTTCTGTCAACCTTACTTCTTATTGCATTTGCACAGACAAGATTTTACACAAAAAATGTATCATGATTTTCGTGAGGACCACAAAATTACAAATATTGATATCCCTGTCCATTTGTCAAGTTTATTTTTGGTGATTTATGGTTGGAATGCTGTTGCCTTTTGATACAGTCTATATTATTTTAGAAGAATAAATCACTATGTACAGAGTTTCGGATTTTCGATCTGAAAATCTGGAATTATTACCCCATTAAAAAAAAAAAACGGGATTCAAAAAAAAATCTGTAAAAACTGCATCATTCACACAATTACCGAGGTAATCATTGTGGAAGAGTTATGGACAAGAAAATGTAACAGGGATTTCTGCTCATCAAAATAACTGATTTTTTCACCTGGAATCAAAATGAACTGCTGAACTCTGTTCATAGTGAATGAGGTACATGTCAAAATTGGTTTGATTTTTTTTGCCAATGTTTATGTCATTTTTTTTTTTATTACAGGTCATGTCCAAAACTGTGGCTAATGCCTTAGAAATTTCAAAGGTGCCAGGTCTCACATCCACAGTCGAGTTCATCAGAATGGTCAATAAATTTTTTGATTGTCTGAATGTTTCGCAGAAGTTTCAGGGCCAAAGAACCAGGAATCCTGACCTTTTACCATACCAAAGTCTGGAAGATCCAAGATTTAAGGTATATACTTGTACCCTGTATACTTCTTAAAGCTCTAAAGACATATAGAAGCAACTTGTGCGGAACTGTTTTGTTCTTTAATTGTTTTGTTCTTCAATTGTTTGTATAAACCTTTAAAGGAATATTTCCAATGAAATTTCTACAAGAAGTTTTAAAGATTTGTCATGTCTGCGTAAAAGAGATTGTTCGTCAGAATCTAAGTCGTCATTATGATGTCATCACAGCCACTGGAACTATTCTTTATATATTTTTTTGAATATATAGTTTCTAAATGATTGGGAACATTTTTTCTCCAAAAATTATTAAGTATAGTGTAGAATGAAATTTATGATGTTTTTCAATTTGTTCTTGTAACTTCTATTTAAATTGAGAAAAATTGGTGTTTGATTTTCAAAGAAATACATAAAAATAGTACAGGAAGTGCTATGATGACATAGCAGTAAGTGCTTTGATGACTTACATTCAGTACAAAAGTCATTTTTATGTGGGCAAGAAAAATCTTTAAAGTTCAATAACCTCTTCTAGGAATGAGATATCAATATGGTTTTTAAACTATCTGTTTTACCTCTTCTAGGAATGAGATAGTTGAAACAGGGAGTTGCCATTAGAACTACTTGCTTGATCTTGGAAGCTGTGATGTATTTTAAAGAGTCGATATCGTCATATGTACACAATGTTTTGAATTCCTTTCAATTTTTTGATTGGTTGAAATTTTGCTGCGCGATTCGTCGTCTCGTATTGCAAGGTATATATTTATTTCAAACGCCTTGAAGGTTATCACATGAGATGGCCCAGATAGTTGCGTCGATTGCACGTAACGTTTTTTTTTCAAATCATGTCGTGAATTCGAGCCCCGGTAGAATCGTTTATTTTGACTTTTGCTTTCATCCTCTTCTTTTTTTTCTTAGTAATTTTCATTTGGTAAATCTAAAATTTCACTTTCGCTTTCTGACAAAAAAAGCATTGACAAAAACAAATAAGTTTCTCGTCACAGTAACGTAATGCGCTGTGTATGTAGTTCTGCACACACAACGTACATGCTGGTGTCTGGCTGTACTGTGTGGTACAAACAGACAGAGGATCGGATCTTGCCTCCACAACCGGAAGTGACGTCAAAATATAGTATTCCCCATTTGTACCGTATTTTACTGAGACGAGCCTCCCTTTTTAAAATGTGGTGTTAACATTCCAGGGAGTTGTCATTAGAACAATCTTCATTCTTTTTAATCTTTCAGTGGTTGACAGAGGAGTTCCTTGCCTTTCTCAACAAGTGGGTGCTTGATGCAGAAAATGTTCAAGGGCTGGATGATGCTGAGAAGAAGAAGCTGTATTTAAGTTCAGCAACAACTTCTGGTTGTTACATTACAGGTAAATTTGTAATTTTGAAAAAAATCATCTTATTGCACTCAATCTGTACACTGCCTCAACAGTGAGTACACACTTCCGGTTTATCACATACTGTTTTTTGTTATAAAAGAACTTGAGGGAATAAGGGTCAAGATCTGTGGTGTTCACCTGTTCAATGCTATTTGAGACCTTGGAAGATGTCATTACTGGGATGGTGGATGTCATTACTGGGATGGTGGATGCCATGGATGTTGGCTATAGATTTGGTTTGCTGAAACTGATCAAGGCTATAATCCTGAGTCTCTAATGTTTTCATAACTAAGGACCTTGACCTTTCTTTATTCACTCATTTGTTTAGGTTGTATGGTCTTTATAATACTTTTTCATATTGTGTACTATGATATCAATATTTTTTTCCTTTTCTAGTGAATTCTTTTGTTGAGGTAGCAAAGAAAGTGTTGGCAATGGAAGGAGTCGAGTACTTATTAAGTGACAAGTTCAATCAAGACCCGGTGGAAGAGTTTTTTGGTAAGCAGAGGTCTGCTGGAGGGCATGACGATAATCCCACTGTTGAGCAGTTTGGTCACAGTTTCCTCAGAAATGTAGTAGCTGGGAGCCTCGCAGCAGGTTCATCAAAGGGGAATGTAAAACTTGCAGAGGACAGCCATGAAAGTATTGATGATGCACCTCTACCAAAACGTAAAAGAACCGGAGAGCCAAGTACATCTGTGTAGCGTAACTTTGTTAAGTTTATGCAAAAAGACATGAATGTTGAATTGTGTAGAATATAATGTAGAACTTTCTTTTCAGTTTTGGCAAATAAATTGTATATTTGAATAGAAAAAGAAATTATGATTAATTTTTTAAGAAATATTTTCAGATTATTACAGAAATAAAAACAACTAGACATCAATGATGTTATAGCTCAACCCATTACAATGCAAGAAGAATTGATTGCTTTCAGTGATTTTATTTTTGTCATATGTACTTTTATGATGTTTTTAAAGTTTGATTTGAGGTGCATTCCATTTGTGGGCAATTATTCATCATGTTAAAAATTCAAGAGTTTCAACTTTCCCGTATGAGTTGTATTCAGTTTGTTTGTTTAGGTGTAATGGCACCTTAACAGTCAGGTCATATGTGCCAAACGAGGTTAGTTGTGAATGACTGTCAGATTGGTTCTCAGTAATGACTTAGTTTTGCGGTGGGTGCAATGAGGTTCATGTTATAGCGATGTCTGAAAAATTATGCTTCTAACAAAAGCTATGTGACATTCAATGCATGGTGCCATCATGTCTCACTTGATTAATGACGTTGGCGAGGTCATAGGTAAATTCCACCACAACATATAGTTAGAAAATACATTTTGCAAACATAACAAAAAGTTTAACATTTACACATTAATCTTCATAAATGTTAGATTAATTTCATTTGGCCGGTACTGAAAAAAGATTACTAACCAAACATGTTTCAAAACGGCCAAATATGTTATAATTAGCCGGTAATCGGCCAAACTAGCAGCTAAGGTTGTGACAGTTAGCATTTTTTCATAAATGTACAGCTGTCACCATTACGGTCCATAATCGTTAAACTGTAAGGCCAGTTGTCATAAGTGGACGCCCTTTTAACGCAAGTATAAAGCGAAATCTTCGCCAGGTTCTTAACAATTATCTACCTACTGTGGTGTAGCGGTTATCATACATGTCTACAGACCACGAGGTCCTGGGTTCAAGCCTGGGTTGGGTAGACACGCCAGTGCACCACAACTGGTTATCAAAGGCCGTGGACATTGACTTGGTTGTTGATGTTATGTCTGTCCGTACGTTGTACCTGTGTTCTCGTCCGGATCGTATTAAGCGTTTCGTGATAGCATTGTTACTATCATAAGCGATTACGCAGGTGACAACCCCGTCATTGTAATTGTGCGTTTACTCGTCGTCGTCGGTTCTTATTAATAGACCTTCCATAGCAACCCATGCTAATCCACCACTTGAAAGACGCTACCGTTATATTCACTATGTAATGTGCAAACATGCACTTCCTGCTTCTCGTATGAGTGTGTGAAAGTCAAGTTGACATGTACGATCGTTACTTAAATATTGATATCTGGTGTTTTTATTCTTACATAATTAGTTCTTAAATAAATAAATTATTATCCCGATAAAAAAATCATATATTTCATGTACTTTCTTTGTCAAAGGGAGGGAGGGTGGAGGGGGAGGGTGGATCAGGAGGGAGGGTGGAGCGGGAGGGTGGAGGGTAAGGGTAGGGGGAGGGGAGAAACAGCATTGGGCAGAGGCGGTTGTGGCTACAGGAAATGGGATGGTAAATTTCGTCCAACGTATCTTTTTTTATTGGCATTTCTTGTCCCCAGTAGGCAAATAGACTAAAATATTGGATGGGATCAATAGCTAAATACAAGTGTAACTGCCCGGTCGTGTGGAGAATGAATTTTATTTATACAACAGGAGACAAAGAAAATTGTTAAATAGGGTAGAGAGGGGGAATACCCCCATTGTGGGAGTATTCCCTCATAATGGCTGGGGAACACAGAGGGTAGGCCTATAAATGTTGTATTTATATATCGTTTTGTCAGTTTGTAGTAGTTGCTGCTGTAGGATATTGTGTAACTTCTTCCTGGGAAGTACAACATAAACTTCAAAATTATCATGCTACGTCGGAGTTCTTACTCACATATGGGGACAGGCTTAACGCACCACACCCTAACACACATCTGAGGCTTACATGTTTTTAAAACATATTTTTATTTCAATATTGGGTATATAGTGGTGCGTGGCCAGGGGGCAGGGGAGACTTTCCAATAATTACGGCCCTTAGTGTTTGATAATGGTAATCCCAGGGTCATACAAGCAAGAATATGTCTCCTTTGATTTAGGTAAACAATTTGAATAGAAGAAAAATCTTTTTGATTCCTATGCCAGACATGACAGTATCTGAAATGCGAGGAACAAGAATTAAAATTTTTAAAAATCGCGCAGAACGAAAAAAGAAGCTTATTAAAATAAACATAAAGCAAATGAAAAATAAGAAACTACTGTTGCATGCTTAACAGTAAAGAAATAAAATAGACAATACAAGGATAAAATATACTTATCTCACTAAAAAGAAAGGAACGAGAAAAAATACTTAATACTTCTTTAAAAAAAAAATAACGCACCTGATTTCATGGCCCTCGGTGTTCGCGAACTAAGGGCCGGGTATATGCAGCATACTACCTCTTTTATTTAAGAATAGTGACAGTTGAAAAAATATGCTTCTAACAAAAGTTGTAAGCCGTTTTGTATTTATTTTAACGTAGGAGTTAATGGAGGTTTCCACTATGTAACCGTCGATTACCGACGTTATCGGAGAGCAAAGGTCACTTTGAGTGCAGCATATTCTGCAACAATACATTTTAAAAACAAAATTACGAACATTAGCAACCATCTACATGTATTAAAAAAAATATGTTAGGCTATGACGTTTGCATGTTTGATTTTTTCTGCATAGGACTTCCAATTTGTTTAGTTTTAGTTTCGCTACGGAAAAAGCGTACTGCCGTGATTCCCGGGATACATATTCCCCTACTTTTTAAGTATAGGCCTATAGAATTAAAAAAATTTTTTGTACACAATTGGGGGTGGAGGGGGGGGGGGGGATTTGTTTGAGTTTCAATTCGTATCTTATGACCCCAAGTTTGGATAAGAAGCCAAGCAAGCTCCTTCACGTTGAAGATGTGAAATTACGGCCCTGAAGTGTCAACGATTCATTGTATGAAAATGCTTTTCTGCATCTCATCCACCCCATGCCATCTCAGAATTCAATTGTCTTATCAGGGGTGGCGGAGCGTTCAAAATATTGGGGGATTTAATGAGATAAGGTGACATGTGATACGTTCACCTAAAATTATTAGGCTGAAGCCCGCACATCCCCCTTCCCAGCTCCGCCGCCTCTGTCGATTTCAAGTCATCATTGATGATAGGACCTAAATAAAAACCTTGATATGAACGCATAATGTAAGTTTCGCGTAACTAGCATGGCTACTTTAATATGAAATTAAAATTGGTTCTTCCCCGTTTTTCTGTTTGTTCAAACTTAAGGAAACACTTGAAATATAATACTTAACATTCATCCTATCAATGTAATGATAATCATCGGGATTACGTAATTCCCCTTTGATGTCGCTACTGCTACGAGAAAAATCTGGGTCACTGCCAAAATGCGTTTAGAGCAGTGATGCGGTCTAATTTGCTGCACCGTATAATTTAGTGCACTTGGAATAGCTTTTTGAATGATTTAGCCAATGTATTTTCACCCAAATCACCACTAATGGGGCTGTTATATAGCAATAAATATTCAAGTGTTTGAAGTTTTTTCCCCCAAAACCGAGAATGATTGTTTGTTGTCCGCAAGTACTCATGTTGAGAGACGCTATAGCGACCACGTGTGACTTCCGCAAGTTGGGATGACAGATCACACGGCGTGAGAATATTACAGAGTTTTGAGCATGAGCAGGCTATTACCGCATTAATTTATGTCAACACGTGCTGATTTTGTGATTCGTAATCCAAGCAACAACTCCCTGGCAATCCGGTCGTAAAAACAATAACAATACCCAGGCAAACATTTAATCCGTCCGTAAATACAATTAATTTTTTTGAAATATTTGTTACTCTTTGAAGTAAATAATAAAAGACACGAATTAATCTGTAATTTTATCACAATTGATGTGAAACGAGAATTTCTTTAATGTTTTCACTGCACATTAGAACTCGTAAAAGCTGGGATACTTTCAACGATAGGCCAAAGGACATCGATGCGTATGAATTTTGATTTCTTTGCATCGCTACCGTGGTTTGATTCATGACTTGTGTTTCTAACCTTTAACGCAAATTCTTCTGGGCCAACTTTAGGAATAGGTAGATTGGAAAAGAATTAAAGTTGTTGTCTCCATATTTCATAGGAAAGAAGGGACGGGCCCAAATTTCCTAGCGTACTGTTTTTACTATAAGGGGGGAACAAATTTATGTTACTCTTTGAAGTAAATAATAAAAGACACGAATTAATCTGTAATTTTATCACAATTGATGTGAAACGAGAATTTCTTTAATGTTTTCACTGCACATTAGAACTCGTAAAAGCTGGGATACTTTCAACGATAGGCCAAAGGACATCGATGCGTATGAATTTTGATTTCTTTGCATCGCTACCGTGGTTTGATTCATGACTTGTGTTTCTAACCTTTAACGCAAATTCTTCTGGGCCAACTTTAGGAATAGGTAGATTGGAAAAGAATTAAAGTTGTTGTCTCCATATTTCATAGGAAAGAAGGGACGGGCCCAAATTTCCTAGCGTACTGTTTTTACTATAAGGGGGGAACAAATTTACTGGATGGCTACGGCTTAATTGTCTGGGGGCCCACATTTCCTAAGAAATAAGAGCCGGGGGGCCAAAATTTACTGGGGGGTAGAATTTACTTTTACACCGATCAGTGGTTGGGTGGTGTGTATTGTGATTTGATAATTAATGGATATAGGCGGAAATTTCTTGTGTGTATTTGACGGGTTATGTTAATGAGTGCTAGCCTGGGCCTAGCGCCTTCCTCATGAGCACAAGCTAGCTACATTCCATGCATCCCATCCCAAGTACCGTGGAATTAATTAGTGATATGCATAACGCCCCGGGTGAAAAATGTGAAGGCAATGACATAGCGGGTAAAGATTGAAATGATAAGGTTGGTTTGATGGTTTCGTGAATTTATGCGAACTTGAAAAAGCAAACATAAAAATTGAATTAACATTCGTTTACACGTAGCATGATTTCCTAAACGGTTAAACGTCACAACCTTATTAGAAGCCCTGGGATGCCCCATTGAATACTACCGTACCCAGCGATGATTCTTCCACGTGTCCACGAAAACTTATAGGTTTGGAAACAAATTTTTATTTCTGGCAATCTGCTGCCCATACGGCAAATTACGGTTTACGCAATGCCGCTGCGTTCACCAACCCAACAAAACTATATCCTTAACGTTAGTGGATTTAAGTATAACGCTCTAGCCCCGCGATGCAATGTAGCACAAACCTTACTGACACTTGAGACTTGCTATACGACAAGCGAAAATGATCAAACAACAACTTCACACGTTATCTTCTAGGCTATGTCATAACCTATTATACAACTCGGTAATCCATTCCGATACAGCGTGACCTTAATAAGATTACGAGAATTCGCATATTCATAGCAGAATGTCCGAATTCTGATTGGAAAATACTGCGATATGATTAAACATATATGTCCATACAAGGAACTAATAAACATGCAAGTATACCAACTGACCAATACCATGGCCCGGAGCGGTACCGGTACGAAACGCGAATAGGATAGAGCTATTTTTAGCGAAATTACCATAAAATCTTATACTTTGTTAAAACCTTTCGAGAGCTCTAATTAAAAAAATACATGGAATATCTCTTAAACGAATACAAGCTTAAATTTCGATACAAAAATCTCGCTTGAGCCAGAATCTCAAGAGCAAAACTGTAAAAACCTAGGAGGAGATGCATTTTTAAGCAAAACTTAGTACAGGCACATATGAAAGGTCACGTACGATTTGATAATCTCCACTCATACACTCTGTGTATGGGTGGAGCTAAAAATTGAAAAATTTAAATTTTCAATTTCCCCTTTAGCTTACAGTAAAAGATACTGTATGTCAAAAACTATTGTCATCATTTAATGACCATTTGTGTGCACAGTTAACAATATATAATAAATTTATATAAATCTGAATTTTACAATATACCAGTTCCACTCAATTCTGGTTCCATTTTACAACAAGCTGAACAACTACTGTAACTGGTGTTTCCATAAATGTACAGTTTGCACACTATTTTGACAATTCATTTTCATTTTTTTTGTTTCATGTTCAAATTTGTGGTGCAAGGTGGAGGCAACCTTCAAAGAAACTGTCATTACAGGTCTTTATGTAATTTGACCTTATGGGGATAGGAGAGGCAAGATGTGTCCCTATTTCATATTTTTTCAGAAGTTCTAAGGAGTTCTTTCTGTATCTGACACATGCCAGTGTGAAAAGATTGTTGTGTAATGGCATTTTAAATATCAAAATCATGCACCAGACAAGAAAAGTCATCTGTTGGGGTGAGGTTTTAACATGTTTGTAATGTCCTTAAAAGTATTTATATAAGGAACTGGTAAAGATTTATGGACACAAAACAATGTTCACATTAAGGTGCACGATTTTCCTCTAGAAAATAATTCCAAGTGGGGAAATTCCTGCCAAAAAAAAATCAATACAAAATTAGCTGGTAAAAGGCCAAATTTGGTCAGGGAAAAAGGCTAGTAGATTTCAGAAGGGGAAAGCCCCCCAAATTTTGAACTCTAGTGTGAACACTGAATTATTTACCTAATTAACATAAATGTTCACTTATTGTATTGTAAACTTTTCCGAAAGTTATTTGGAAGAAAGCAGTTGGCTCAATGGAAATAGAAGTTTACTATACCGATACCATAGAAGCGTAACTTTATAAGTAATTTGATATTATAACTATAAAGAATTACATAAATGATTTTGTCAGAAGGTTGACCTGATAGCGACTAATAGCGAGGAAGGGGAGGGGGGGGGTAGGGGGGATGGGTTCGTGTTTAACATATTTTCAGATATCTGTATAAAGTATTCTGAACCATAGAGTTAGTATTTGTACTCTGGGGGGAGGGGGGGGTAGGGGGGATGGGTTCGTGTTTAACATATTTTCAGATATCTGTATAAAGTATTCTGAACCATAGAGTTAGTATTTGTACTCTTTGATCATATTAGGTTTACTGCTTTGTTAACTTTTCTTATTTTTGTAAATATTTGTTGGTATGCCAACAAAAACCATGTACATATTAAGTTCCATTTATTTAAAGTATTAGCAATACCTTTCGGTTCATTAGCTTGGTCCCAACTTTAAAAAAATATGTCAATAAGTACACCAATGTAATTTTTTTGTGTGAAGATGGACCAACGTTCGACAAATCGTATGTCCGGACACCCAGGGCAACTAATATTTATGTCCGGGCTAGTTGATTTACAAGTTGATATGCCTGCCGAGCAACCATATAATAATCCAGACTAATAGAGTGATTTCTCTTTATACTTACTACAATATAACTAATGGAAATGCCCAAAAAATAACTTGAATCAGACTTGTATTCCATTTAATTGGAAGCCAAAATATTTTGTTATGTTACGAAATGTTCTTAAGCCTTGTCATAATAGCATCATATATGCACCCATACATAAGGCATATACATTTATTACACACAAGACATATAATGTACATATGTATGATCTAGGCCACCAAAACTGGATTATGTGTGCAATACATGCTATTTTGCTAGCTAGCGAGTCTTGCACCTTTCAACCAATCATATCTCGCGTAAAAAAACTCATGCATATTTATAATCAGTCTGTTTCTTGCTGAGGTCTGTTCTGCTGGGTTAATACACCACACACAATGGGCCAATACCCGTTCCATGTACACATACAGTATCGTAAAGGCCATACTGTTAGCTGTATATACTGTACTGTTACATGGCAAACTTGACCTGCCTGTGCCATACCACTTGTTTATGCAAAAGTTTTTTGAACTTTCATGTTTCCTTATAATATTATTTAGCCTGTAAGTGCTTTATATTTGTAGAGGATATATGGATTACATATCCCATTGTTTTTTAGTAAGTGTAAGAGTCTATTAATAATACATAATTTTGCATCTGTTTCAAGTATTCTGAACAAGAGAGTTGTAATTTGTACTCATTGATCAGATAAGAAAAAATTCTTGTTAGTTTTGTAAATATTTTAAACAGTGAACATGCCAACTCCCTGTAAAAACCATGTACATATTACATACATATATAGCAAAATATTAATTTCAGTGACCATTTCTGTTATATAAGTAAGTAGTAAGTAAATTTTTATTGAAGCCATTAGATCCAATAACGCAAGTGGATGAGTCAAAGGCTTTTTTGGATGGGACATTAGTCCATCGCAGATTTACTCCCCATCAATGCTGGTACTCATTTTTACAGCCGAAGTTGAGCCGAGGCAAGCGAGATAAAGTGCGTTGCCCAAGGACGCAACACAGATGTCTGGCCAGGGATCAAACCCGGAACCTCTTACTTGCAAGATCGACTCCTTAACCACTTAGCCACTGTATTCTTCTGTTATTTAGGTTCTGATTATTTAAGTTAATAACCATATCTTTGGGTTCATAAGCTTGGCCTGAACTCTTAAAAAATATGTTGACAACTTCACCAATGTAATTTGTTAGCGGAGAGGAGGGAGTGGGGCTTAATCCCTTTGTAAAATAATTTCAGCAGCAGTCAATTTTTTTATTAAATTTCATAAACATGTTTCGCTGGAGTATTCTGAGCCAAAGCATTCTTATCTGTACTCGTTGATCACACAGTTTGCTATATTTAAGTTAGTTTTGTAAATATTCTGAACAAGGAACATGCCAACTCCATGTACATATTATATCCCTAGGAGAGTCCAAGGGATAAGTGGAGGCGATTCCACAATTGTAACTTCACTCACAGTGTGGAATCACCCATATATATGAAAATATTCATTTCGGTGATTGCTTTTGTTATTCAAGATCTAATTATTTAAAGTATTAAGCTTGGCCTCTTAACTCCTGAAATATATTAATAAGTGCACCAATGTATTTTGTTGTCAGAAGGTTGACCTGATAGCGAAGGAGGGGTGGGTGTGGGTCCCTGTAATACATTCTTTCAGATACCTGTATCAATTATACTAAACCAGAGTTGTCATTTCTACTTTTTGATCATGTTAAGTTAGCTATTTTCTTAGCTTTTCTCAGTTTTGTAAATATTCTGAACAGGAGTTTGCAAAACCATGTACATGTTATTTATTTGAAAATATTCATTTTAGTGACAGCTTTTTCTTATAAATTTGTATAAAAAAAGAAGCTTAATGAAACTATTATTATTATTATTGTTATTGAAGTTCCAATCATTTAAAGTATCGTCATATCTTTGGGTACAACATTAGCTTGGCCCTGAACTTTATGTCAGTAAGTACGCCAATGAAATTTAATGAGTGAAGGTTGGCCTGATGGCGAGGGGGTGGAAAAGGCACCCATGCTTAGTTTTTTTCAGAAACAGTTGATAGATTATCTTTCTAAAGTGTTCTTGAAGCAGTGAGTTGTCATTTATACCACTCACTGATCTTAAATACTTATAGTGAATTGCACATATTTAGAGGCAGTTGTAAGAAATAAATATGTACATAGACATAGCACAAGATGTATTTGTCTTTACTTAGTTCTTCTTTGTCGTGGTGCTGTTAAGCCCTCATCGAACCAACATAGTTCTATACTTAATGTGACCAGGTTTGATATCATTTTTTTTTGAAGGTGACACATACATGTATCCTTTGGTGGAACACATTGAGTAGTGCAAGAAGGGGAGATTTATGCAACCAGGCAGTCACATAGAATATTTCAAGTTGAAAAATTTGGATGGGATATAACATGGGTATAATGCCTTTCAGTCATGTCATTTATTTCAGTGACTGCTCCTGCAAGTCGAGCACTAATTTAAGATCGAAAGGTATTTTTGTGTTTCATAAGCATTAATCTGTGACATGTCACTAGGACAGGACGCCAGTTCATGAGTGATACTCATCTTCACAGCATGAGTAAATTGAGGCAAGTGGGATGAAGTGCTTTACCATAGGACTTGTTACATATACCTTGGTGTCACATAGTGCAATTTTGTAGCGGAACCGGTATATGGTTCCAACTTCCAAGTTTACAGTAATATATCCAGTTCTGAGCAGACACTAGTTTTATGCTCTTGTTGCTTGGAAATGGCTGACAATTAAAAATCAAATTCATTTAAACTGGTGTAAAGAAAGCCATGCTTTCGTTTTAACCAAAAGCTAAGGGTGTGAATAAGGAAATGAGAAAACAATTTATGTATTAATTCTTGGGAAGATAATACTATCAGAGGTTGATGGTATGACTAACTGTAATTTTGTAGCAGAACCGGTATATGGTTCTGACTTCACAATAAAATTTCACTATGCACTATGTGACACTTGGCTAGAGTCCAGAACTTTTTGTCATTAAGCCACCATGTTCCTTAGATATATCTAAAACCATGAAATGCAATTAAACACATGAAACACCATAATTAATATGAAATTCTCTTGTAACTTTATTTTTACTTCACCTCACTCATTCCCAGGAAATGATAAATCAGCTGTTATGTGTCTATTCTTGAGAAGAGAAACCTATCAGAGATTTATATAAAAAATCCCCATTGAACAATCCAGAAGATGATACAGAATGAGGGCTGAATTGATACAATTGCGGGCCGGGTAATTCGTTTCGAGAAGGGCAAGGCTATTTTTATGGATGGCCATTTAAGGGCACCTGAAATATATGGCTCATTTTTTCATGGCAAGCAACTATTGTCAGCGATATTTTAGTTTTCTGTTGCTATTTTGTCCTTTTGAATTTTTTTCTTACAAGATCAATCCCCATTCTTTAAAAAATCTCTCCAATTTGTATATATGGTGTGAACACTGATTCACTTTTTTGTACATGTTGTAACAATGAGATAGATTTATTTCAAGGCAAGACATTTTTTGGTGGATTTGAACAAAAACTTTTAACCCAAATCATTTCCTTATCTACATGAAAATGTTGAATGAATTTTTATATTATTTTTGCTTGACAAATATTTTTGATGTTCATATGTTTATTATCCATTTCTGTGCTGTCATGCAGATACATGTACATTGATCTCATGTTTATCAATAAATAAATAGATAAAAAAAAAAATGATTTCTTAAGATTTACATTCTTAAAATGAATTTTGCAGAAAAATTGGAATTGTTTTTGTTTTATGAGTTATGTAACCCGTCTATGGAACAGTAAGGTGTCCAGGACACAAAAGCAAAAGAAAATAATGTGATGGCAATTCAGGAGCACAACTTTAGTCTACTGTCTTTCTCAGTGCCTTTTCACCTTTTCGTGACAACTGGCTTTCCTTGTCCTTCCTTATAAGTAAATACACCTTGATAAAAGTATCACAGCGCATTTTAGTAAAACTCTTTATCACATCAGCTAACAAAGTTGCTGCTACCTGTGTTGGCAGTTGAATTATCCTTTTCCAGAAGAAACGCACTCTTGGATCACATTCAATTTTGGTAAACAGAAATGCATGAATGTTTGTATCTTGTAATTGTTTTACGTTCTTCGTGTTTATATAGCATTTCACCACTCGCTCCATCGACTTGAAAAAGTGATACGCATCATTATTGACCTGAAACAGACCTCCCCTGTTTTGTAGCTTCAACCAATCAGTTGTAAAATCACTTGTCACATTTGTGGTGTCCCGCCATGACTCCAAAGTAGTGATAAAGTGAGTAGTGGTGCAGCTCTTCTTCATTTTGTTATATTTCTTACATAACTTGAAAGGTACATAACCTGCACAGTACCGCAAAGCTTGTTCCTCATGTTTGTCCATTGGTTGCGGATCTTCTACACTCTCCACACCTGGCATATCAGTGTTCATTACTGAGGCAAGTAACCCTTTCAGCACATTTTCCATTAGTTGCTGAAACAGAAACGCAGCAGCTGCATCTTCGGTTTTGATGCCTACTTTCTTGATCAGATCTGCCCAATTCTGTTTCATGTTTGTATCACATCTTTGTTCATGAAATTTCGCCCACATTTTTGATTTGAGGTCGTCTGTCCAAATCTTTCCCTGTACAATTTGAACAGTTTTCCATACATGTAACACGAGACCCTCCCTGAATGTTATAACCTCTGTACGTGATAAGATGATACTGAAATCTTTTGCAAGGGTATTTACGCTGATGGCAAGTGGTGTTTTCATTTGAAGAACTTTGTCTGTGAACACAGATTCGATAGCTTCTTTGAAAATGTTCGCAGAAGAGGTGAGAGCATTTTCCTGGGTAAACGTCTTCTTGGGATAGACCATTTTACCTGAAAAAAAATCAATAATATTGAGTTGTGGTTAAATTATATCAGGGTGTTGTTAATAAATTAATTTTGTTTGAGATTTGTGGACAATACATATTTTGGTGGGAAGTAACAGCAACCAAAATGATTAAGGTGTACAGTAAGTGACCAGCATTGGGATTGTTGAATTTTTAAAGGAATAATCCCATAAAATTTTTGCTTGAAAAATGTTCTGCTTAAAAAAGGGTAAATATGGGTTACTTCTACAAAGTTTTGTATTTCAGTGATTTTTCTTTTGGTGCCGTTAAACATCAAACAAACCAAACCATACATAAAGAGTGACGGCTGTGTTAAGTATACACCGTGTCTATGTCATCACACAGGTGTCTTTAAATGCTTCTTTGAATTTTATTGTCATTGTTTCTAAAAAAATGATAATTTATCCAAATGTTTCCAAGAAATAATTTTAAACTGTATTTAATCATGATTTAATTCAAAACTAGAACGGTAAATACTGTCATAGTTCGCATGCCCATGCAAATTGACACCCATATCATATGATCCAGCCAATTATAAAAATGGCATCTCAAACTTTAGTCCCACATGGCATCCTACCCCATGTCCCACACGACATCCCATCCCATGTCCCACATGGCATTCCACCATATCTCCCACATGGCATCCCACCCCATGTCCCACATGACATCCCATGTCCCACATGGCATTCCATCATATTTCCCACATGGTATTCCATCATATGTCCCACATGGCATTCCATCATATGTCCCACAGGGCATCCCATCCTATGACCCACATGGCATCCCACCCCATGTCCCACATGGCATCCCACCCCATGTCCCACATGGCATCCTACCCCATATCCCACACGACATCCCAGCCCATGTCCCACATGGCATTCCACCATATCTCCCACATGGCATCCCACCCAATCTCCCACATGGCATCCCACCCCATGTCCCACATGACATCCCATGTCCCACATGGCATTCCATCATGTCCCACAGGGCATTCCACCATATCTCCCACATGGCATTCCACCACACAGTGTCTCACATGGCATATTCCACCATATGTCCCACATGGCATTCCACCATTTGTTCCACATGGCATCCCGTGCTATGACCCACATGGATCCCATCCTACATGTGTGTCCCACATTAATCCAACCATATCTACCACATGACATCCCTCCTTATGTCCCACATGGCATCCCTCCCTGTGTCCTGCATCAGTGGCTTCCCACCTGATGTCCCACATGGCATCCCATCATATCTTCCACATGGTATCCCTCCTAATGTCCCAATGACATCCTACTTTATGTACCACATGGCATCACATCCCATGTTCCCATGGCCTCCCACCCTATGTCCCACATAGCCTCCTACCCTATGTCACACATGGCATCCTACCTTATGTCACACATGGCATCCTACCTTATGTCACACATGGCATCCTACCTTATGTCACACATGGCATCCTACCTTATGTCACACATGACATCACTACCTATGTCACACTCTGTGTTACTCGTGGCATCCCACCATGTCCCACATGGCATTCTACTATGTCCCACATGGAATCCCACCCCATGTCCCACATGGCATCTTACCCCATGTCCCACATGACATCCCATAGGCTCCATAAGAAGTCCCATCCTAGCTATCACAGTCACTGATTGAGCATACTATGTATGAAAGTGTCAGTTCATATAATGACTTATATGCAAATGACTTGTTGAAATGGGGTGGGACGCCATGTCCCACATGACATTCCACCACATATCCTACGTGGCATTCCACCCTGTTCCACATGGCATCCCACCCCATGTCCCATATGGTATCCCACCCCATGTCCCATATGGTATCCCACCCCATGTCCCACATGGCATCCCACCCTATGTCTCACATGACGTTCCATAAGCTCCATAAGAAGTCTCATCCTAGCTATCACAGTCCCTGATTGAGCATACTAAGTATTAAAGTGTCAGTTCATATAATAACTTATATGCAAATGGTTGTTGAATAAGAAAAAAAGGTGGAGTCAAATAATTAGGCCTGATATAGCCCTTGGTGTATACAACATGGTAAATATCATATTATATGGCCCCCATCCATGTCCCACATGACATCCCCCCTATGTTTATATGCAATCACATCTTGTCACACTCCCTGACTAAGCATGCTAAATGAAAAAGTCTGGTCAGGTCATATACTGTATTAAGTTTATGCAAATGAGCACAATAATAAAGGTGGAGTTTAAAAAATCATGCCTGATATAACTGGTGCCCAAATATGGATTTCAAATCTCAAGTGCTACAAGAGAGACTTGAGGATCTCTGAAGAATATTGGAAAATTATATCATTTTACAGTTATCTTCTAAGAAAATATCAAATGTATTGTAGACTTTTTAAGGAACTAGAATTTAATCCTAGCATAAGTACCTCTAAAAAACTTTAACATTTTATAAGGAAATTCTAAGAATTATCAAAAAACTTTAACATTTCTGAGGAAATCTCAGGACAAATCTGTGGATGGCCGGACGGACGTAATCGCCATTACATAGGTTCCCATAAATGCTTCGCATGCGAACCAATAAATAAAGAATTTAATAGCTTTTGCTTGTGAGACCTAAGAATAACATGGCAGTCACTTTTATGTGTGCAAAAATAATCTTTTAAAATAGACAAAAAAATTCTTTCACCAATCTGTTTTTTTTTTTTTTGTCCAATGTATCACATATATAAATGAAATTTCATGGGCATTTATTCATTAAAGGGTAACTGCAATTTGTTTTGGAAGAAAATCTGTCTTCACTAGTTCTATCAAATAGTCAACTCCTGTAAGCTTGATGCATTTAAAAATAATGCAATGGAAATAATGCAATACCTTTCTTGCGAGATTGAGCAGATGATGTTTTCTGTGAAGATGAAGTGGCTGATACAAGAGGTGTTGGAGCACCAGCAGATGAAGAAGCCATTCCTGAAACCAAAATACAATAAAATTCTAAATTAAAGCACACACAAAATTAAAATAAACATCAAAAATAGTCATCTGATCATGGAGTTGAAATTATAAATCCCAAATATATGACCTGAACTACAGGCCCTGCAGGGGTCATACTATGTGGGAAGGGAAATTTGCTTGCCCGTCATGATATTGCTTTGTCCCCAAGAAATGTTATAGGAGAGATATATAAACAGACTTTCATTTTCTTCTAAAACAAATACTGTACTGAATATAAAAATAAAATTGGTGTACCTTTATTTTGTGGTTGATTGGGCAATTTCTGTCCAGGTGAAGGGGTTGCAAATGAAATAACAGGCATTACAGCAGCTGTGGTCAAGGCAACTGAAGGACCTGAAGGCATTTCTGTGAAGAAAATTAACAATTGTCAAAGTATTATAGAAATTTACAGATATAGAAATGTTTATTTGATATGAAAAAGTACTTTGCAGGTAGCCAACTCCCTGGACATACAACCCTTCCCCTTTATTGAAAACGTGTTAGCCGCTCTGTCAAGACACTTTTTTTAATCAACGTAACCTTAGTTTCTAAAATTTCATTTAAATATTGCAGATAAGTAAAATCTGTAGCAGCACTTTTCAATAGGCCTCTACAGTCCCGAGAGTGGGTCTGACTGGCTGAAATCGAAAAGCAGCAGAAAGGTTGCTCATCCCGCCACGATACTTCTAGTCCTACACAGGTCTGATGTATTGCATGAAAATTCAGAGATTCTATTAGTTTGAGGATTTCTGACTATATTGATTACGGCATAGTAGTCCCCGCTCCCCCCCCCCCTCCCTCTATTTATATATATATATATATCTATATAAACAATCCTGATTGTAAAGAAAAATATACATAGGTAATTGATTGTTGATGTATCACTTGTTAAGACTTGGGAATGATCTCAGGTAAGTTTGTATAGCAAAATGTTTTATCACTTCAAAAACTAGGCCTATACGATCGATGCTTCTTTGTGAAGTGGTACGAGAAAATTTAAACGAATATTTCCCCTGCCATCGGGTAATATACAGTACAACATCCCGTCACAGACCTGGTTATAACAGAGTTTACCTCAGCAGGTACAAGTGTTGCTGCCGCATAAGACTTCACATTTTCCAGGAATCAAAAACAGAAGATTTCCATCATGCCTAATTGAGCATCTTAACATTTTCTTAAAATTTTGGCAGATATATTCTATCATTAACTAGCATGCTTGTTCGGCATAACGACACATTAAAGGAGGCATAAAGTCTGATACAATCATTATTTCATATGATAGAGAAAACAAAATCTTAACCAACTGCCAAAAACATCAGAGTCAAATTCCTATCTCAAGTTATTCATGTTTGAAATCGACACAGGGGGGCTGCGATTTTGTTCAATTCTGTATTGAAATATTGTGCATGATGACATAGATTCCCCAATAGGGACATAAAGATTATAATGTAATTCTTTACATATGTGATTAAAGTTTTTTATTTCAAAATGATGTGACACAAAGTTTTATCAGCATGTTTTGATTTTTCAATTTCATGTATACACAAAATTTTCCTTCACCCTTACAAAATAAAAACACTTGTTCATAAGCTAGAAAACTTGAGGTACATTTTAAAGGAATACAAAGCATTCCAAGATCCTGCTGGGCGATGACATAATCTGCATGTTTTTCAATCAAAATGGCAGCTACCATGGTACTATAAAGTAGTAGCATTAAAGTTTTTAACAATTAAACAAAAATATGTTAGATTGCTTCGGGAGTTATGGAACTTGGTCAGAAAATTAGTTATTTTCAATTCTATTATATGAAATAAAGAATTATGTCAGACTGTGCCTCCTTTAACAGTGAAGTCATTTGTGCCAAAAGAGGTTATATATGAATGATTATTGCTTTAGATTGACTAACATTTAACATTATGTAATGTTTTAATCAGCAAACTATATATTCCAGCTTATAAATACCTCTGCTTTTAAATGCAATCGATGGTGAAACTCATATTGAGTATAGTTCAAAGAAACGACCATTTTTAACAGCTGTGGTTATGATTCACATCCCTCAGTATGGTTGACATTGGGATTGTGGAAGCAAGTTAAGAACAAATAAACTAATAGTCGTTAAGAACAAATGGGACTTGCCACGAAATACAATCATTATTTCCATAAAATTCCCTGAAGGAAGGGGGATCCCCTTCCTGCAGTACTTCAATAATGACGTAAGGAATTGTAAATGAAGGCCCAAGCAGCACTACAATATATTGGTCAGGTTTGTAACCTCCATGACTACTATGGCGACCATGCAACCAAGGACCACTACTACTGCGACCCACCAGGGGCCACAGTGGCCTTTAGGGGCAAATCTGTATAATAAAAGTGGTATAGTAGATGCATATATGTATGTATATATGTATACGCTAAATAATGCTATATGAAGTAAAGGATGAGCTTGGCCCCTCCTATAATCTAAGGTCTTTCACGGTCTTGTATATAGTATAGTGTGAAACTTTTTATAGACTATTCAAGTGACTCTCTGGGCTCTTGACATCTTTCGAAAAAGAAAATATGCTTGTTGGAAGGACCAGGGCCGGGTTATCCATTTATTTATAAATTTTTCGAACGATCTTGCATGTTGCATCCATATACAGTATTTAAGATATTACTGTACTTTCTTGCATCCACATACCTTTGTTGCACCTTTATCTTCAGTAGTTACAATATTGACAGTACTATCTTGCCCAAAATTATTATTTTTTTTTTTTTTCAAATACTTTTGTGAATAAGCTGATGATTTTGAGGGCCTATTGGAAATTATCAATATTGACAGTACTAGAAATCAATATGCACGCACCAATTTTAACAAGCCTTGTTTGCCCAATGGTATATGCAGAACAGGCAGCTAGCCAAAATGTTGTGTGGAGGTCCGAGGTTCAGATTCATTAGCTACCTGCCCCACCCCCACATGGTCATCAAGAAGGAAATTTGGACTGACCATGTACTGTAGCAACAGCTATTATATTTTAATTTATAATCTCGGCGAGTGAATATCTTTTCAGGTTTTAAACTTAGTCAGCAGGTCAGGCTTCCAACATTTCCTGAAATCGAATGATCCTGTTCCACAAAAAATATCAACCCCTTGTATTCGGATTAACGAAAAAAATAATTTTACCGAAGTTTAGTAACAAAAGAAATTATTAGATTTGTTTCTCATGTGCAACTGAAACACAAAAGCATGCATAATAATTCAGTTTACATTCAAATTGCATAATTTCACGAGATATTTTAATTTCTGGAAAATAATAAAAGTTCTTTTAACTTGCAAGTACAAGCACTGGTTATATATATATAGTTCATTTATTTTATTGAAATGCAGAAGGATTACTTCAAATTCATAAACATACATTGACTAGATCATGGCAGTACGCAAAAGAAGGTGTCATGTAATCACAACTTCCTTGGTAATGAACAAGTTTTTAAATTTTATACACTTGTTATGTCTTCATTATTTTTTTCAAATTCAATAGTTTCCGGTCTGCTTTGTAGTTTCACAATACGAACATAACATTTCACTTATATGGATACATTACCTGTAAGGAAAAAACAAGAAGAAAATTGGTTATACTCATGGTAAAAACTTCTTTTGAGTTAAAAGTAGAAAAGAAAAATGCAAAGCAACATTGTAATTGTGTATAAAAAAATGATATTAGCAACAAAACAAATAATCTCCATTAAAAAAAAAAAGTAGAAACAAATATTTCAGTAATTTTGGTTGACAAATACGCCACAGATTAAAGCTCTATAGATAGGCTAGGTCTTTCATCATAGCAAATGGCCTACACTGAATGACATTTTCGTACGGAAAAATTTCCAGTAAATTCTTGCATTTGCAGTTCCAAAAGGGGCTGAAATTTACTTTAAATGAATAATTTATCTTATTTATACATCTCAATGACAGCAATTACGTTTTTAAAACTATTTTCGATCGAATTTAACCTCTGGGCTGTCTCCCTATGAATTATCACGGTTAGGCCTAACATTAGGCCTTTCACTCAATTTTACTATAAGATGGCAACTAGCCTAACATACTGTACGTTTGAACTTCGAAGGAATAAATAAAAGTCTGGCGAAATCGTATTAACGTTAGACTTGTCTAATAAATTACAGTCTCAAAGTATGTGAGAAATCTACGCTACACACAGGTTTTACGGCAAAAATATTTTTGTTTATCTCGCAAAAGAAGACAAAAAGTTTCGCTTAAATAAATTTATAAAACACACTCGTGCTAAATGCAGTGATGCATGTACACAGATTCTGATCACACTCAGTGCAGTTACGTTACGTAAGCGCTAACAAGCTTAGCGCAATGAGACGTTTACTCCTGTAATACTATTACCGCGCTAACCTCTTTGAGGGAGGAGCAGATTAAAATGGGATTATCGGACGCGCTTAGCGCAGAGTTGGGCCAAGTGCCGTCGGTGCATGAAAGACACGAATACAATGGCGGCGGTAAGGGCATTAATCGCGGTGAATAATCCGCGCTAACTGCGATATTGGTACGCTTATTCCCGACTGTACTGTATACTATAGGCTAGTAGGCCTTCAATAAATATACATATGTAGGTTGTAGCAGAGTTACCGTTAGCCCTCATAACACCATTCCCCTTCCTCCTAGGCATGGGGATATGGATTATTACTGTATATTTGTGAAAAAGTTTCTCAAACCTGGGAGTTGTCAACCCTGGTAAATCATTTGTGTATGAATAAACAAATATGAACTGAAATTTCGGATTAATTATGAGTGATAAATAGGGGTCTATGCTATGCTCACCAGACTCTGGAACTGGCATTGTGACAAAATAAAAATGGGCATTTTATCACTAGAGTCGTCAAAACAAGAAAAAAATTGTTTTGATGACATTTTTTCATATATGGGCACAGACATTCATTATTTCCAAAGAAATTATTATTATGGGGATTTACTTACGGTCACGGTATCGACAGGAATCACACAACCAATTGACAGATGCAAATGTTTCTTTGGTTTCGCCGACACATGAAGTATGGTACCAATGTCTTTCACAGGACTGTCCGTTACAATGTATCAAGTCTTCTACACTTGGAATGCCGCATACACATAGGCCTAACAAATTATCTGCGTCGGTTTCTCCTTCACTTTCACTCGCATACATAACTTCATTTTCAACACCAAATTCCTCCAAGTCACTTAAACTCCATTCTTCTTCATATTCTTGGTTGTTTTCGGCCATTTTCACATTCGTTTTACGGATATAATTACCAGAAGTTACTCGCTATATACGATTGCAGTTAAGGCTCACTATCGCTATGCTTACAACAGGGAGTTAACATGCCAACTTCCTGCTTATACAACTCGCAAGTTTACTACGCAGGAAAAAGTTTATTGCATTACGTAATAGCACTTATCGAGGCTCGTTGTTTGTAGCCTGCGGGTGAACAGATTTGGCTAATTTGACCTTGTCGGCAAACGCTTTGTTTCAAAGAACTAAGACTGCGCTGTGACTCCTTCTAATGCCAACTCCCTGGTTCAACCAATCAAACATCGGTGAATCTTGGGTAAACCATGCAGTGAGCGACATTTGTCTCTGGTGAAATACATTCCATTCAGGGGCTCTAGAATGTTAAACGTCTAGTGACTATGAGAAAGCTTTAGTGTGATGGTGAATGCACATGGCATTACATGAGCCTGGTGTTGTTACTTAGCAATGAATACCTGGTTTATGTTCTGAATCATGAATCCAGGTCAACATATTTCAACTGCCAATTAAAAAAACTGACTCACAGGATTGTTTGTCGCTTGAAATGTTAATATGATGAATACTTTTAGCGTTGGGGTTGGGGCTTGTCTTTTAAATTGCAATGTAATTTGCCTGCAATTTTCACTTCAGTTTAAAAGTAGAGGTTATCAGAAATGTACTAAAATTTGAGCGCACTAATATTGATATTCTTTTGGTAAATTCCTTATCTTTTTTTATAATATCTATCATGGGACTGTACATGTTGTAATTATATTTGCGAGCTTCCTTCACACTCCCCCACCCCTCATAATCCCTCCCATGTGAATGTCTACTTTTAGGGCCTTGTCTTCAACAAATACATTTCTCATGTGATCATATATTAATCAACATTAAGATAACAAAATGGGAGGAAAGTTGACTTGGGGGTCCATATGGGCAGATTGGCAGAAAGTTGTCTGCAACCTTTTCTTACATTCCATGTGGAAGAATCATTGAGTGGGCCAGGCAAAATTCAGGAGAATCCCACATTAAATTTGAACTGCGCATGTATTAGAAACCCTGGGTATCTCAAGCGTGAGGTGTTGCGGAATTGCTGTGTGTATACAAATACGTGCAGTATATATTACGTCGGATTTGGCCCGCTTTAACTTTGCTGACAGTGCTTGGATTATATCAGGATTATTGACAATAAAGTTTTGCTTTGTTTTAATTTATTTTGCAGGAATGTTTATGCTATGTTCCTTACATATTTTCTTTAATAAAAAACTAGGTTTTTATTGTGCGGTATTGTGTTTTTTTGTTTGGTTGTTTTCATTTTCTTGAAGAAGATATTTTATCATGTGTAATGAAAATGATTGAACCCCGGTGGTGTGCGTTCCCTTCCCAATAGTACCATTTATTTTCCACAAACTTTTGTCTTGCATTTATCAGTTAGGATATAAATTTACCACTATTGTTTCCACTCCTTTATAGATTTTACTCCGATCATGGAAATGCAATCCAGCCTCAAAATGGCAGTTGGCTTTGCAAGTTTGCATGAGGGATTAAGCGGTACAAGCATGTACATGAGAGCATGTAAATAGTATAGTATATCATGTGACTGGATAATTATGTCATCACTTACGGTTAAACGTTTTACCGACCGTCACAGTGAAGGTTGTACATTTATGAAAAATTGTTAACTGTCACAACCTCAAGTAGGAGTGCTCTGCAGTAGGTAGGTGGAGATGGTATGTGGGGTAGAATGGGTGGAAGATCGAGAAATTGGTGATAGAAATCAAGTGGAAAGTTGATGCTTAGAGTGGAAAATGTAACAGACCACAGTACCAATGGTCTCAGCAATTTGTTCAGGCCTTCAGAAAAAGAAAAAAAAAGAAAGGGAAAATATAATAAATGAGTAGAAAAGGGGAAAAAAGGTGCAAAAAAAGAGAAACGAGAAAAGACAAAAATACAATTTACTTCGATTTTGTTTTTAAATGTTGCAGCAGTGTACATGTACTCAGGAAATTTTTGAAAGGGAAATATTTTTTCCACCCCTGGTGGATGTTTCAGAGCAATATTAAAAAGTGAGACATCAGTGGAAAGGGGATTTTTTATTGTTTTACAATGCATTGTTCATTTCCAAAGAATTGAAACAAATCATGAAATTTACAATATTTCATGAAGACGTGGGGAAAATATGTGTGAAGTGTAATGGAGTTGGGATTATGATTACAGTACTTCATAATTTACCATTATAATTACAATTACAACTAGAATATTAGCATTCAGTAGAGCACAAACCTCGTTGCAATTCCAACATGCCTAGAATCATTTTAGAATTCATTCGACTCCCATACACACTGTAATCTACCTCAGAAATCCCCAAATGTTGATTTGTAATGAGCATTTGCATTCTGAACACTTGGAGATTATCTTCTGAACACTTGGAGATTATCTTTTGACTGATGGGTCATTCCATGCCAACTCGAACGTGCCCGTCACCCACCATCCCAGATTTTGCTTAAATTTGATGTGAACCATGGTTAGAAGCCCTGACAAATTTTAGCCCAAAATATTAATCGGTTCTGGAGATATCGATCCTCCAAAATTGGCAAAATGAAGGCCTGAAATCACAAGTGGTGGCCATTTTGAATTTTTCAGAGAATTTAACTCTAGTTATAAACAGGCTACATACTTAAAATTTGGTATTTAGGTATTTTAGTTTCAATAGAATCTCATGATGGTGTTAAATTCGTCAACAGTGAAATTTTAGTTTAATTAATTAGCATATTAAAACTAATTAATGCAAATTTTCTAGCCAAAAATTGTTTTTTAACCCTCCAAAGGAGGTGAATTTTTTTTAATGTGGGACACCTAGCACAAAGCTGGTATTTGGTACACTAAAAAGCACATGATAAGGTTGATTCCAGCAGGAAAATGGTTCTGGTTATGTCTCTACTAGGAGCTATGACTTTTTGTTGGACCAAGTATCAATAAAAATAATATTTTTTTAATGATCTTTGGGTGGATTTTGATGTGTTCATTAATAATCTTTTAAAATATAATTTAGCACAAATTACAATAGTTTGTAAGAATATACCATGGCATTCTAGTATTCAAAAGTTTTTAGTAAAGACTAGCTGTGTCAACAATTTGTTTGTCCAATGGGCAGACCTGGGCAGCAAAAGCTATGGTTACCTGCAAAAGATTCTTCACTGGCTTGGGCAGCCAGATAAGTGATTTGTTGATCTCTGTATTCAAGTCCTTTTATCATGCAGAAGCATTAAATCAGCCAAAGTAAGAAACATATACATATACAGGTACTATGCAGTTATTAATTAATTTGAATTCTTGCAGAAACATTAATTATCAGCCAAAGTAAGCAATATACAGGTATGCAATATGTTTTTATCCTCTCGCCAACAAGTTTGTTGAAGATACTATAGCATGTTTACTATCCATCTATCACACTTGTCCATGAGAATATTGATCCCTAACATTGGTGCAGTGTTATCCTCTCGCCAACAAGTTTGTTGAAGATACTATAGCATGTTTACTATCCATCTATCACACTTGTCCATGAGAATATTAATCCCTAACATTGGTGCAGTGTTATCCTCTCGCCAACAAGTTTGTTGAAGATACTATAGCATGTTTACTATCCATCTATCACACTTGTCCATGAGAATATTGATCCCTAACATTGGTGCAGTGTTATCCTCTCGCCAACAAGTTTGTTGAAGATACTATAGCATGTTTACTATCCATCTATCACACTTGTCCATGAGAATATTGATCCCTAACATTGGTGCAGTGTTATCCTCTCGCCAACAAGTTTGTTGAAGATACTATAGCATGTTTACTATCCATCTACCACACTTGTCCATGAGAATATTGATCCCTAACATTGGTGCAGTGTTATCCTCTCGCCAACAAGTTTGTTGAAGATACTATAGCATGTTTACTATCCATCTACCACACTTGTCCATGAGAATATTAATCCCTAACATTGGTGCAGTGTTATCCTCTCGCCAACAAGTTTGTTGAAGATACTATAGCATGTTTACTATCCATCTATCACACTTGTCCATGAGAATATTGATCCCTAACATTGGTGCAGTGTTATCCTCTCGCCAACAAGTTTGTTGAAGATACTATAGCATGTTTACTATCCATCTATCACACTTGTCCATGAGAATATTGATCCCTAACATTGGTGCAGTGTTATCCTCTCGCCAACAAGTTTGTTGAAGATACTATAGCATGTTTACTATCCATCTATCACACTTGTCCATGAGAATATTGATCCCTAACATTGGTGCAGTGTTATCCTCTCGCCAACAAGTTTGTTGAAGATACTATAGCATGTTTACTATCCATCTATCACACTTGTCCATGAGAATATTGATCCCTAACATTGGTGCAGTGTTATCCTCTCGCCAACAAGTTTGTTGAAGATACTATAGCATGTTTACTATCCATCTATCACACTTGTCCATGAGAATATTGATCCCTAACATTGGTGCAGTGTTATCCTCTCGCCAACAAGTTTGTTGAAGATACTATAGCATGTTTACTATCCATCTATCACACTTGTCCATGAGAATATTGATCCCTAACATTGGTGCAGTGTTATCCTCTCGCCAACAAGTTTGTTGAAGATACTATAGCATGTTTACTATCCATCTACCACACTTGTCCATGAGAATATTGATCCCTAACATTGGTGCAGTGTTATCCTCTCGCCAACAAGTTTGTTGAAGATACTATAGCATGTTTACTATCCATCTATCACACTTGTCCATGAGAATATTGATCCCTAACATTGGTGCAGTGTTATCCTCTCGCCAACAAGTTTGTTGAAGATACTATAGCATGTTTACTATCCATCTATCACACTTGTCCATGAGAATATTGATCCCTAACATTGGTGCAGTGTTATCCTCTCGCCAACAAGTTTGTTGAAGATACTATAGCATGTTTACTATCCATCTATCACACTTGTCCATGAGAATATTGATCCCCTCAACAAGTTTGTTGAACATTGGTGCAGTGTTATCCTCTTGTCCAACAACATTGGTGCAGTTTGTTTGAAGATACTATAGCATGTTTACTATCCATCTATCACACTTGTCCATGAGAATATTGATCCCTAACATTGGTGCAGTGTTATCCTCTCGCCAACAAGTTTGTTGAAGATACTATAGCATGTTTACTATCCATCTATCACACTTGTCCATGAGAATATTGATCCCTAACATTGGTGCAGTGTTATCCTCTCGCCAACAAGTTTGTTGAAGATACTATAGCATGTTTACTATCCATCTATCACACTTGTCCATGAGAATATTAATCCCTAACATTGGTGCAGTGTTATCCTCTCGCCAACAAGTTTGTTGAAGATACTATAGCATGTTTACTATCCATCTATCACACTTGTCCATGAGAATATTGATCCCTAACATTGGTGCAGTGTTATCCTCTCGCCAACAAGTTTGTTGAAGATACTATAGCATGTTTACTATCCATCTATCACACTTGTCCATGAGAATATTGATCCCTAACATTGGTGCAGTGTTATCCTCTCGCCAACAAGTTTGTTGAAGATACTATAGCATGTTTACTATCCATCTATCACACTTGTCCATGAGAATATTGATCCCTAACATTGGTGCAGTGTTATCCTCTCGCCAACAAGTTTGTTGAAGATACTATAGCATGTTTACTATCCATCTATCACACTTGTCCATGAGAATATTGATCCCTAACATTGGTGCAGTGTTATCCTCTCGCCAACAAGTTTGTTGAAGATACTATAGCATGTTTACTATCCATCTATCACACTTGTCCATGAGAATATTGATCCCTAACATTGGTGCAGTGTTATCCTCTCGCCAACAAGTTTGTTGAAGATACTATAGCATGTTTACTATCCATCTACCACACTTGTCCATGAGAATATTAATCCCTAACATTGGTGCAGTGTTATCCTCTCGCCAACAAGTTTGTTGAAGATACTATAGCATGTTTACTATCCATCTACCACACTTGTCCATGAGAATATTGATCCCTAACATTGGTGCAGTGTTATCCTCTCGCCAACAAGTTTGTTGAAGATACTATAGCATGTTTACTATCCATCTACCACACTTGTCCATGAGAATATTAATCCCTAACATTGGTGCAGTGTTATCCTCTCGCCAACAAGTTTGTTGAAGATACTATAGCATGTTTACTATCCATCTACCACACTTGTCCATGAGAATATTGATCCCTAACATTGGTGCAGTGTTATCCTCTCGCCAACAAGTTTGTTGAAGATACTATAGCATGTTTACTATCCATCTACCACACTTGTCCATGAGAATATTAATCCCTAACATTGGTGCAGTGTTATCCTCTCGCCAACAAGTTTGTTGAAGATACTATAGCATGTTTACTATCCATCTACCACACTTGTCCATGAGAATATTGATCCCTAACATTGGTGCAGTGTTATCCTCTCGCCAACAAGTTTGTTGAAGATACTATAGCATGTTTACTATCCATCTACCACACTTGTCCATGAGAATATTGATCCCTAACATTGGTGCAGTGTTATCCTCTCGCCAACAAGTTTGTTGAAGATACTATAGCATGTTTACTATCCATCTACCACACTTGTCCATGAGAATATTGATCCCTAACATTGGTGCAGTGTTATCCTCTCGCCAACAAGTTTGTTGAAGATACTATAGCATGTTTACTATCCATCTACCACACTTGTCCATGAGAATATTGATCCCTAACATTGGTGCAGTGTTATCCTCTCGCCAACAAGTTTGTTGAAGATACTATAGCATGTTTACTATCCATCTACCACACTTGTCCATGAGAATATTGATCCCTAACATTGGTGCAGTGTTATCCTCTCGCCAACAAGTTTGTTGAAGATACCATAGCATGTTTACTATCCATCTACCACACTTGTCCATGAGAATATTGATCCCTAACATTGGTGCAGTGTTATCCTCTCGCCAACAAGTTTGTTGAAGATACCATAGCATGTTTACTATCCATCTATCACACTTGTCCATGAGAATATTGATCCCTAACATTGGTGCAGTGTTATCCTCTCGCCAACAAGTTTGTTGAAGATACTATAGCATGTTTACTATCCATCTATCACACTTGTCCATGAGAATATTGATCCCTAACATTGGTGCAGTGTTATCCTCTCGCCAACAAGTTTGTTGAAGATACTATAGCATGTTTACTATCCATCTATCACACTTGTCCATGAGAATTCCCTAACATTGGTGCAGTGTTATCCATCTATAGCATGTTTACATCCATCTATCACACTTGTCCATGAGAATATTGATCCCTAACATTGGTGCAGTGTTATCCTCTCGCCAACAAGTTTGTTGAAGATACTATAGCATGTTTACTATCCATCTACCACCATCTTGTCCATGAGAATATTGATCCCTAACATTGGTGCAGTGTTATCCTCTCGCCAACAAGTTTGTTGAAGATACTATAGCATGTTTACTATCCATCTACCACACTTGTCCATGAGAATATTGATCCCTAACATTGGTGCAGTGTTATCCTCTCGCCAACAAGTTTGTTGAAGATACTATAGCATGTTTACTATCCATCTACCACACTTGTCATGAGAATATTGATCCCCCTAACATTGGTGCAGTGTTATCCTCTCGCCAACAAGTTTGTTGAAGATACTATAGCATGTTTACTATCCATCTACCACACTTGTCCATGAGAATATTGATCCCTAACATTGGTGCAGTGTTATCCTCTCGCCAACAAGTTTGTTGAAGATACTATAGCATGTTTACTATCCATCTACCACACTTGTCCATGAGAATATTGATCCCTAACATTGGTGCAGGATGTGTGGGATGATTGTATGGACTATCCTCACACAGTCAAAAAGTTGGAGGGTTAAACACCCATTTCCTCTCAGGGGTTATCCCCAAGGGCCCAAGGTGCAAAGTACTTAAACAGTATCACCTAAAGGGGTCAATACTTGTTACATCAAATGACTGTACATACAGTACCCCATATGGGGTATTTCCCCCGAAAATGGGGGAAGTCATAAAATCCCTCTAAAATACACAAAATCTCCATACAAAATTTATATTGTAAATATGAAAAAACTAATGGGTATATTGTTAGTAGAAAAAAAATGGGTTTTTTTGGTATGGATTATTACACTTAAGTGTACATACTGTATTGGGAACTTGAGAAAAAATGTTTTAGAATATGTATTGGCTTAGAGGGGTTTAGGGGATCCAACCCTGATAAAGTAATAATATTCTAACCATTTACACATTAACCAAATATACAGGTACTTGAGCAGGATGGAGGATGGAAGGTACATGTTAATGAATGCTAAATATCTATTATTGACAATTTTTCATGGTATATAGGATGTTATATATATATAATATTAAATACATCATCACCCTTAATTTGATGATAATGAATGAAGCCCCTTTCAAAGCTAGCACTGACATCATGCACATAGCTTAGGTCTGAACCAATTTCTCAGGGAGGAAAGTAGACTGTAACTACCAAGTGGTATTTTAAAGAAATATTTATTCATTTTGATTTATATAATAAACAACTATTTAATTTAAACAAATAAATAAGTAGAACTATGATTTTTGTGATATAGAAATAGTTTTGACATAAATAGTGTGACAGCAGTTTATACAGCAATTTGATTCCTTGATAATCCTTCTCATATTGACAGGAAGTTTCATATTGCATTAATCGTAGAGTTTCCTATGTTAATGCTTTTAAGGAATATTTATGAAGATTTTTCATTCTTATATACATGTAAAACCACATTCCCTTCACTACCATTTCCTTAACTGCCTTAAAAATGTCTCATTTTGGTATTTTTTAGATAGGGGAGGGGGGTGGGGGTGGGGGGGTTGCTTTGCAAAATTATGATAAAAAGTGATGATTTTAGTGTTTTATGGCCCCCTGGTGCCCCATAGGAATTAACAATAATAATTTGGGCATTATTTTGCTGATCATCAACCTGGTTAGCCCTCTCCCCTACTTTTCAAAAATGCCCCACCATTTCTGCCCTTGGTTAATATGTCAGAACATTTAAATCTTATATACATGTAGAGGATAGCACAGACACACCCTGAAGAGGATGGCACATGACCACTCTTGAACAGGATGGCACATGACTACTCTTGAACAGGATGGCACATGACTACTCCTGAACAGGATGGCACATGACTCCCCCTGAACAGGATGGCACATGACTTCCCCTGAACAGGATGGCACATGACACACCCTGAACAATATGGCACATGACCATCCCTGAACAATATGGCACATGACTCCCCCTGAACAGGATGGCACATGACTCCCCCTGAACAGGATAGCACAGACACACCCTGAACAATATGGCACATGACCATCCCTGAACAATATGGCACATGACTTCCCCTGAACAGAATGGCACATGACTCCCCCTGAACAGGATGGCACATGACTTCCCCTGAACAGGATGGCACATGACTTCCCCTGAACAGAATGGCACATGACTCCCCCTGAACAGGATGGCACATGACTCCCCCTGAACAGGATGGCACATGACTTCCCCTGAACAGGATGGCACATGACTTCCCCTGAACAGGATGGCACATGACTCCCCCTGAACAGGATGGCACATGACTCCCCCTGAACAGGATGGCACATGACTCCCCCTGAACAGGATGGCACATGACTTCCCCTGAACAGGATGGCACATGACTCCCCCTGAACAGGATGGCACATGACTCCCCCTGAACAGGATAGCACAGACACACCCTGATCAAGATGGCACATGATCACCCCTGAACAGGATGGCACATGACCACTCTTGAACATGATGGCACATGACTCTCCCTGAACAGGATGGCACATGACTCCCCCTGAACAGGATGGCACATGATTCCCCCTGAACAGGATGGCACATGATCCCCCCTGAACAGAAAGGCACATGAATTTCCCTGAACAGGATGGCACATGACTCCCCCTGAACAGGATGGCACATGACTCCCCCTGAACAGGATGGCACATGACTTCCCCTGAACAGGATGGCACATGACTCCCCCTGAACAGGATGGCACATGACTCCCCTGAACAGGATGGCACATGACTCCCTGAACAGGATGGCACATGATTCCCCCTGAACAGGATGGCACATGACTCCCCTGAACAGGATGGCACATGACTTCCCCTGAACAGGATGGCACATGACTCCCCCTGAACAGGATGGCACATGATTCCCCCTGAACAAGATGGCACATGACAACCCTTGAACAGGATGGCACATGACTCCCCCTGAAGAGGATGGTACATGACTCCCCCTGAACAGGATGGCACATGACTCCCCCTGAACAGGATGGCACATGACCACCCCTAAACAAGATGCCAGTCCATCGCAGGTCAACTCCCCAGTGCTGGTACTAATTTACAGCTGAGTGAACTGGAGCAAACAGAGTGAAGTGCCATGCTCAAGGACACAGGGCTCAGGGAGAAAATCGAACCGGGACCTTCCGCATACGAACATGCTTCCTTAACAACTGCAATCTTGTTCACAACTGTATATTGTGTTGCTGAAATACCACTCCGAGCAATAACTTCAGCATAAATCTATAAACATAAGTACGGTTTGGTTTAAACACTTACCCCCTTTCTGCTGACTTGCTCCTTAGAAGAGGTCCGAGTGGACTTGGATCTCACCACAGCAGGCATGTTACTCATTGGATAAACAGGTTTGCCCTTCTTGGAGGCACAACAGGAATGATTTAGCAGCCTGCATTGAACACACTGAAAGTAACAGAAGAACATCGCAATCAGTATAATTATGTACAGTAATACAAAACGGTCTATATACTATACTATACTATACTATATACACGCAAATTGGTTAGAACACATACTGTACTTCATGAAAACTTGCACTAAAGTTAAGAACATCAGCTGGAGAGAGCACACAGCAAACAGTTGTCTGGGGATATTACACCAATAAGCTGGACCATCTGCTGCCTCAGACAGAGACTCACTGGTCATGTGATTAATGTGCCACAATGAAGCACCCACAGAAACTAGGCTACAATATGGGAGCCTGATGATGCTAAGCGAAGATTCTTCTTCTTCTTCAGCTGTCTATCGTCACCAATGTTGACTGCTGAGAACAAATAATTGAGGCAATTTCTGGCTCTCCTGTGTGTGGATAAACCTGCATTTGAGCCGAAGTATCTCCCACAAGTGGTACATTTAAAGTTAAGAGGCAGTAAGGTAGCAGATTTGTGCCGTATTTCATGTTGCCTGGCACATCTCTCATTTCTCTTGAATTCCACAGCATGGTTGTATTCCTCACTGCAGTTCTCCATTCAACCCTATCTTCAGTGAGCTCCTCCCAATGGTCACAGCAATATTCACTCCATTCAACTCTATCTTCAGTGAGCTCCTCCCAATGGTCCACAGCAATGCAGTTCTCCATTCAACCCTATCTTCAGTGAGCTCCTCCCAATGGTCCACAGCACTATTCACTCCATTCAACTTTATCTTCAGCGAGCTCCTCCCAATGGTCCACAGCAATGCAGTTCTCCATTCAACCCTATCTCCAGTGAGCTCCTCCCAATGGTCCACAGCAATGCAGTTCTCCATTCAACCCTATCTTCAGTAAACTCCTCCCAATGGTCCACAGCAATGCAGTTCTCCATTCAACCCTATCTCCAGTGAGCTCCTCCCAATGGTCCACAGCAATATTCACTCCATTCAACTCTATCTTCAGTGAGCTCCTCCCAATGGTCCACAGCAATGCAGTTCTCCATTCAACCCTATCTCCAGTGAGCTCCTCCCAATGGTCCACAGCAATGCAGTTCTCCATTCAACCCTATCTCCAGTGAGCTCCTCCCAATGGTCCACAGCAATATTCACTCCATTCAACTCTATCTTCAGCGAGCTCCTCCCAATGGTCCACAGCAATATTCACTCCATTCAACTCTATCTTCAGTGAGCTCCTCCCAATGGTCCACAGCAATGCAGTTCTCCATTCAACCCTATCTCCAGTGAGCTCCTCCCAATGGTCCACAGCAATATTCACTCCATTCAACTCTATCTTCAGTGAGCTCCTCCCAATGGTCCACAGCAATATTCACTCCATTCAACCCTATCTTCAGTGAGCTCCTCCCAATGGTCCACAGCAATATTCACTCCATTCAACTCTATCTTCAGTGAGCTCCTCCCAATGGTCCACAGCAATGCAGTTCTCCATTCAACCCTATCTTCAGTGAGCTCCTCCCAATGGTCCACAGCAATGCAGCTCTCCATTCAACCCTATCTTCAGTAAGCTCCTCCCAATGGTCCACAGCAATGCAGTTCTCCATTCAACCCTATCTCCAGTGAGCTCCTCCCAATGGTCCACAGCAATATTCACTCCATTCAACTCTATCTTCAGTGAGCTCCTCCCAATGGTCCACAGCAATGCAGTTCTCCATTCAACCCTATCTTCAGTGAGCTCCTCCCAATGGTCCACAGCAATGCAGTTCTCCATTCAACCACAGCAATATCTCCAGTGAGCTTCTCCCAATGGTCCACAGCAATGCAGCTCTCCATTCAACCCTATCTTCAGTGAGCTCCTCCCAATGGTCCACAGCAATATTCACTTTTTTCAGACTTCATTTGAATGTGTCTTTGTAACGAGTTTTGTCCTCCCAATGGTCTCCATTCAACCCTATCTTCAGTGAGCTCCTCCCAATGGTCCACAGCAATATTCAGTTCTCCATTCAACCTTAACTGAGATCTTCAGTGAGCTCCTCCCAATGGTCCACAGCAATGCAGTTCTCCATTCAACCCCCTTCAGTGAGCTCCTCCTAATGGTCCACAGCAATGCAGTTCTCCATTCAACCTTATCTTCAGCGAGCTCCTCCCAATGGTCCACAGCACTATTCACTCCATTCAACTCCTATCTTCAGCGAGCTCCTCCCAATGGTCCACAGCAATGCAGTTCTCCATTCAACCCTATCTTCAGTGAGCTCCTCCCAATGGTCCACAGCAATGCAGTTCTCCATTCAACCCTATCTCCAGTGAGCTCCTCCCAATGGTCCACAGCAATGCAGCTCTCCATTCAACCCTATCTTCAGTGAGCTCCTCCCAATGGTCCACAGCAATATTCACTCCATTTCAGACTTCATTTCAATGTGAGCTCCTCCCAATGGTCCACAGCAATATTCCTCCATTCAACCCTATCTTCAGTTAGCTCCCCCAATGGTCCACAGCAATCTGGCATTCTATAAACATCCATTCAACCCTATCTCCAGTGAGCTCCTCCCAATGGTCCACAGCAATGCAGTTCTCCATTCAACCCTATCTTCAGTGAGCTCCTCCCAATGGTCCACAGCAATGCAGTTCTCCATTCAACCCTATCTCCAGTGAGCTCCTCCCAATGGTCCACAGCAATATTCACTCCATTCAACTCTATCTTCAGTGAGCTCCTCCCAATGGTCCACAGCAATGCAGCTCTCCATTCAACCCTATCTTCAGTAAGCTCCTCCCAATGGTCCACAGCAATGCAGTTCTCCATTCAACCCTATCTCCAGTGAGCTCCTCCCAATGGTCCACAGCAATGCAGCTCTCCATTCAACCCTATCTTCAGTGAGCTCCTCCCAATGGTCCACAGCAATATTCACTCCATTCAACTTCTATCTTGTGAGCTCCTCCCAATGGTCCACAGCAATTTCCTCCATTCAACTGCTATCTTCAGTGAGCTCCTCCCAATGGTCCAGCAATGCAGTTCTCCATTCAACCCTATCTTCAGTGAGCTCCTCCCAATGGTCCACAGCAATGCAGTTCTTCAACATTCAACCCTATCTCAGTGAGCCCTCCCAATGGTCCACAGCAAGCTCCTCCCAATGGTCCACAGCAATGCTCCATTCAACCTATCTTCAGCAGCTCCTCCCAATGGTCCACAGCAATATTCAACCCATTTCAACCCTATCTTCAGCAAGCTCCTCCCAATGGTCCACAGCAATGCAGTTCTCCATTCAACCCTATCTTCAGTGAGCTCCTCCCAATGGTCCACAGCAATGCAGTTCTCCATTCAACTCTATCTTCAGTGAGCTCCTCCCAATGGTCCACAGCAATGCAGTTCTCCATTCAACCCTATCTTCAGTGAGCTCCTCCCAATGGTCCACAGCAATGCAGCTCTCCATTCAACCTATCTTCAGTGAGCTCCTCCCAATGGTCCGCAGCAATGCAGCTTCTCCATTCAACCCTATCTTCAGTGAGCTCCTCCCAATGGTCCACAGCAATATTCACTTTTTTCAGACTTCATTTGAATGTGTCTGTAACGAAGGTTTTGTCCTCAACGTGCTGGTCCACTTTCACAGTTAGTTTTCCATTCAAGACTCTTTGGCAGCCGAGGTCTCCCAATGGTCCATTCTATAAACAGTTCTCCATTCAACCCTATCTTCAACTGAGAGCTCCTCCCAATGGTCCAGCAATTGTTCTCCATTCAACTCTATCTTCAGTGAGCTCCTCCCAATGGTCCACAGCAATGCAGTTCTCCATTCAACCCTATCTCCAGTGAGCTCCTCCCAATGGTCCACAGCAATATTCACTCCATTCAACTCTATCTTCAGCGAGCTCCTCCCAATGGTCCACAGCAATGCAGCTCTCCATTCAACCCTATCTTCAGTGAGCTCCTCCCAATGGTCCACAGCAATGCAGTTCTCCATTCAACCTTATCTCCAGTGAGCTCCTCCCAATGGTCCACAGCAATGCAGCTCTCCATTCAACCCTATCTTCAGTGAGCTCCTCCCAATGGTCCACAGCAATATTCACTTTTTTCAGACTTCATTTGAATGTGTCTTTGTAACTAAGGTTTTGTCCTCCGTGCTGTCTTTTACATACAGTTAGTTTTCCGTAGAAGACTCTTTGGCAGCCGATGGTCTGGCATTCTATAAACATGCCCTGCCCACCTTAACTGAGATGCTGTGAGTAATGACTCAGCACTTGGCTTCCCCCCCCCCCCCCCCCCCCCTACCTGTAGGACCTCTACATTGGCTACTCTGTTTTGCCACTTGATTCATGATTTGATGGAGGTGGATCATCTGGATGCTGTTGAGTTTCCTGATGTGGTGACTGTATAGTGTCATAGTTTTTCTGTAGCATACAGTAAGGATGGCAGAACTACTGCTCTGTAAACTTTCAAAAAATCGATAAATTGTGTCCATATGCCAAGCATATCAAAACTTTGAAAATAAATTAATACAATTTTCACAATTTCTTCAAGAACTTTCAATTCAATTGCAAAAACGGAATTGTGTGAATGAGCTAAGTTCACATAGGGCTGCAACCTGTTGACTAAACGTCAAGCGACAGAGACTTGAACATTGATAAATAAAACTTTTTATTTCCATTAGACTTCAAAAAGAGGTAGATGTTGTTGCAAATAATTCAATTTGATTATGTTTAACAAAATAATACTTGTGAAACAGTAAGAATTTCAAGCCAACAACGCAGGCTTTGTACTGTAGGACCGTGTAAGGGTTGTAAGCCTGATATCCTTCTTTCTCGTATGCAAGCAGTTCAAATTGAAAAGGAACGACATCCCCTTCATTATGAGAATGTTCTTCAGTCATTTCCAAATCATTTTCATCATAGCTTGAACTTGAAAATGACAAACTAAGATCTGAACAGCCTGAAAAACTTTCGTAATCAGGCACTATTTGTACGTGGTTAGTATGTGTGTGATGCATTGTTTATGATCAGCAGTCCCTGAAATGATGTAGCAAACTGTTATGACGTCACAAATGCCTTTCAACTTTGTTTCAGAGCAAGCAATAAATGATCAATTTCTAAGTCCTTTTTCCATCATGAAAATGGACTTAGAACCAGGATTTCTTGATGGATTATTGAAATAAGGGATATAAAAAACCTATATCAGCTTAAATCTCAATTTATTTGGGAGGCATGGCAGGACCACTTTAACTTATAAAACCTTCATTTAACTTAAGCATTGTTTTTTGCATGGTAGTGGTACCCACTCATTTTTTGACTACATGTAGGCCTATCTCATTAACATAGATTTATGTACCTATTAGGCTTATTAGCCCACTGTATTCTTTTTTAACTTTAAAAATGATAATTGTCTACTGACCTTTGTAAGTTGTAACACTACATGTAGTTAGAGCCTTTCATATCTACTGAAATGCTCAGATTTAACTTTTTGTTGGCTGACCACATTTGGGATGCAATGAAATTATGTTTGATCTAAGCTTGATGATCCTTTCATATATAAGATTTGGTAATTAATGTCCTGTTTAGTGTAAGACAAGTTTTGACAATATTAGTCAAAATAGGCCTATGATATACAAATAGTGGAAATGGGTGTGACAAAGGTCATTCTTATTTAATAGGGATAAAACCTGTAGTTTTGCCAACTACATTGGAAACAACCAATTTCCTGCCAGGATTGAGAATTGTCGTCACATTTTATCTCTAATAAGTAATAAAACAAAATGGTGATTGCTTATGTATGTGATGAAAACACTTTTTAGTATACTTGGAGTGAATAAAGTGAAAGTGAAAGTCTTAAATTTGCCATGGAGATTTGATATAAGCCTACATCTATTTTGCTTTATTAAAAAATGTGTTTGCACCACTCTTTGTAAAAGTTATTCAAAAAGTTTTGATTTTCTCATTTGATATTCCATGAAGATAAGGTTTTACATGCATGCAGGTACAAACTAGTATAAGCATACTAATATATCAATATATGGCTTCTTACATTGATAATAAACTTCCTGAAAGTGTTTCACATTTTTGATGAAAATTTGGTTTTCAAGAATGTACAAAGTTCACCTATTAAGTGAATTACTTGTGTAGACAAAAATAATACTGTGCATAGATGCACTGTTTGTATGTTCATATGTACTATTACACATTTCATACACTATAAAAACTGTACGTACACATCTACACTATCAAGTTGCATAAGAGGTAATTTAAGCAGTAAGAAAAATCACATTTGTGTGATCATGCATATAGTCTGAGCATATGATCTTATGATGTAATGAATAGACCATGTCTATTTTTTTTCAATTGATTTATATCACTCATTAGACAGGATAGCTCATTCAGCTGAAAGCTGGTTAAGGTGAGGCCTTGTTAAAATAAAATCTATAATAGCAAATACAAAATCAAACATCAGTAAAAGATTGCTGAAAAGATTATACAGCAAAAGTAACAAACCATACATTAAAATGTATGATAAAATATGAGACATCTAAAGAAGATGTCCACTTTCCAAGTTTTGATGATAGTACTATGTGAGCATAGTACTTTATTTAAATCTTATCTCCTCATGAAGCTTAGTGCTAAATATACTTTCGGTGGTGGAACACTGACAAATAGGCCTATAGCTTGATATGAAATATAAAACAAGTATGAACTTGATAAATCAGTAGGTAGTATTTGCAGTCATTCAAATGATCAATTTTGCATTGTGTGATTTCCTACAGTGCCTTCAAACCATTCTCTTCATGTAGCCTAGAATGATTATCAAACTTTTTTAAAAGTACAACAATTCTTGGAATTTATATCTACAATTTATAGCCATTCTATATGATCTTATATCATCAAAAAATGTAAAAAAGAACCTTAATTTAGTGGTCCTTGCTTAGTTGAGAAAACACCCACAAGGTCCACCCTACCAAAAGTATTTATAAATCCCAGAGAAAAAATCCAGATCAAATCCACATCTAGATTGGATATAAATCACATGCATAACCAGATAAAGACATAACATTTATTTGTATATAAGATGAACATTCAATCAAGTTGATATCTACCTTGATGTGGTCATATGTAATTAACTATTACTCTCTCTATTACTAACTATTACTCTCTATTTACTTTCGAATCATACTCAAGTATAATAACTTACCCAGTCACACCCACTAAACCTGCAACCATATTGGTCATGAAAGAAATGCCATGCCACAGGCCTGGGATGAGTGGAAAACTAACAAAGATCATCAGGCCTGGGATGAGGTATAACGTATCTTTGGTATAATATCTTTGTTGTTTTTTCAATTCATTGTTAAGTATAATGTAAAATGACACACTTTGCCACATTCACTAAACCTGCAATCCTATTGGTCTTGGGATATCTTAGGATGAAATGCCTGGGCCCGACATACCCAAGGGATGAGTAAAAAACAACCAAAGATCATCGTGTGGACGTACGTAACATGTCGGAAGAATTAAATACATGAAAACGTTAAAGAAGAGAATGCAACTATGACTTGTTTGTTTCTTAATTTATTTAATACCATTTATATTTTAAGAATCTGCCACAAACTATGCAATGAATCACCTTTTAATTTGTTCACAGACTTAATACTCTATTATAATTTAAATCTACTGATAATTACAGTATATAGGTATTTCAAACATATGATCCCATTACGAGTCATGTTGCATGAAGTTCGTTGCTTTGAGTATCTATGGTTACCAGCATACTGCAGTCATTTTGTGTTTGCGGTAAAATTCATGCGCAAATATTTCTGACACAGGATTATTTCATTTGACAGAGACTGAGAGAGGTTTAATTTGAGGATCAATAAGGTCACAGGTAAAATATTCTCTTATCACATTTAATCAAATATTAACATCAAACTTCTAGGCCTAACTAATCAATATGCTAGTAGAACAGTACATAGGGACCCAACCTTTTTTTAACACCAGGGCAACTGACAAAGCCTGGGAATGGTTGTAATTCGTAACTTATGCAATTTTGCAATTATTATCTTTCATCAAATTATATTCTTGTGAAATTATTTCGTGGGTATATCATTCCTGAATATATATATTCTACAATATTTTTATTTTGGCCCATTTATTTAAGTTGATTTTCTAGATTTTTCTTTAAAATACCGTTGCTGACGGTACTGTTCTTCCAAGTTTTACCGCTGACGGTACTTATCGATACTTCAGCACTCTTAAATTCATGGTACTGTACCGTACCGAAACCGGGAATTACCGGTACTAATGTGAGTACCGGTATATTGTGCAATGCTATGTTACCATTTACCAATTATCGTGTACACTATCAAAAACATCGTTTACAAATTTACATCATTTACACGAAAAAATCACCCAGAAAGTGCCCCTATCAGTTTTCCAACAGTACTTTGCATTCAAAATCAATATTCATTCACACCACAGACACAACTTGCAATCAATGATCTTACAACTCAAACTTAACAAAATCATCCAAGGATTTAATCCTTGTTAATGCAGGAGTTAAATTCGCAAAATTCTTCACTTTGATTTGCCAAATTTATAGCTAGTTGATGTACAGTAGGCTTAGGCCTAAGCCTGGTTAACAAGCTTGAATCTGATTAGGCTAACACCCATTTTACAAGCTGTCAAATACACGGACAAAAAAGCTTTGACTGTTATTTTTACAAATGCAAAGATTACCTGATGAGTCAAATAAATTGTGCAAAAAAAAAAAATTGCAGAATAAACTAACAAAAATGTTTCAAAGTTGCTCAGATTTAAACGTGGTTCGTAAGCATCAGTGCCATTATGCCAAGAGGGTTGCACAAAATACAGTACAGTGGGAATGACACTGGATTGGAATATTTCTATACAGTAAGCTAGCTGCAAGCTAGTGGGGCACACTTTTGAATCTTGTATTGCAAGCCAATGTGTGTTGAAAACATCAAAATGCTTGCAAGACATGGCAATTTACTTGCTAATATATCATTTCTGCATTGTTTTAATGCACTTGGCAGTTGTATGACTCACCCATACAACCCTAGGCAATGTCAGTCAAAAGTGAGTCATTGACATATGAAATAGTGACTCACATGTGCATCATTGTACCAAATTGTCAGTCTCTGGAGTGAGTCAATTTACTTCAGACCCATTGACTTTGTACAGAGGTGATTGATTTGGGATAAATCATTCCACAAAAAGTGTCAGTCACCTACTGTAAGTGACTTGAGGGGTGCATCAATGTACATGTTTTGTCCACCCAATTTGGTGCAATGACTCACCTTGTCCGGGTGGGGGGGGGAGGGGGGAAAGGGGTGAGTCACACAATTGACAAGTGCATAAAGTGCGTTAAAACCATGGATCATTACTTTTGACAACTTTTTTCAGCCTTACTGATATTGGTAATTTGATAACTTAATATAGCCCCTACCGAAGTTATGGGACATTCCTTACTTATTTTTTAGACCGGAAATCGCAATGGATATGTTGTGGGGATACAACCAGTTCACAAAATTTCTGAAATTTTTGGCGTGTGATTGCATTTTTGGCAATCGTGTACATGATAAATCATCAAAAAAATGGATCGTTTAAAATTTACTGAATTAAATGAAAATGCACATCCTACAAGTTCTTTCAAGTTTAACAAAATTTGATTTACATCTTGATTTTCATGCTTAGATTACAATCGCCGAAAAGAGTTTTCAAGGTGAATAAGTTAATGACTAACGATAATACTGGCTTTCGCTAAAAACTTGTGCAAAGCTCAATTTGGAGCTTTGTTTAAAAGCGAAACAAGAAATTTTCAATTAAAATCACAACCAACTGTCTAGATGACTCCCCACTGATATTCTGCATATACATTATTGACTCAATTCAATCATTTTTAGCGAAGTTAATGATGAAATAGGACAAAATAACCCCATTTTATATTAATCTATTGATAAGTGATATTGATCGAACACAATGTGTAGTTCACATACGTAGAAATTCCCGCACTGTGTCCACCAATTTCCCTGCACTTGTAAAAATCCCGGATGGTAAACAACTTTAGGATTAGGTCAATAGCCATGTCGTAAGCCTATTCCGACCTCAAAATTCAACATACTGTAGGCCTAATAAAAATTTCCTTATTTCGCGTAACTCCTTCATTTAAAACTTACAGTTTTGACGATGATGTAACATTAAATTAGGCAGTAGGCCTAGGCTAGAACTTAAAAAAACACAATAAGAGCAATATCAAAAACATTAAAATGGTAAATTGGTACCTCTAAACAGCTGCTGTATCTCGGTCTTTGAAAAAGGTTCCATCGAAATAGGTTTGACGAAACAGTTTTTCTCAAAAGAATATTAAATCCTTGCTGGGCCATCGTTAAATTTACTTTGGTAGCACATAACTAATTAGCGTACAGTATTTTCCCTAATTGTAATAGCATAGCATAGCAAGGTTTAACGTCTCGAAATCATTCAATGCTGGACATTATTTATATCAAGACGGTCACGGTCTTTGGTAACCAGTTGTGAACTCACTGGCTGCAGACCCACCGAGATAATAATTCAAATCATATAAACACCAGAGGAGGAAGAAGAAGAAGAAGCAATATCAATTGCAGAGCTGAGAACAACAATCAATATCACTTGTAGAATAAGAAGGCCGAACTTCTGCTTGTAAATAAGGAATGGATGATTACATTGCACTCATGTTAATGCTATCTCTCCACTCTAATTTTAATTCCCTTTAGCTCGGGCTTATTTCAATTTCAAAACTACATTCAACAGTAGCGTGGACGGTCATATTTCTGGGGTGGGGGCAAGAGTGTTTTTGAGCACTTCCCAAAAACTGTTCATAAGAGTATAACGTTGGACATAATGCCTAATTTAGACGCATAGAAAGCGGAAAAGACCAAGTTTTCTCACCATTGGCACTCAAGCGGGCCCCTGTATTTCGCGCTCGATGCATGGCGATAGCTCGTCGGCAATATTTGATATTTGCTCCTGCCATGAAGGGCAAACAATTTTATCGAATACAGCTGGTAGAAGCTTTTTGAGAGGGCACCAAATGCTTAAAGGGGCGCAACAATTGTTATGAAGATATACTCTTACATACTTTTTATTCTCAACGTTGTAAATATTTTTCCTCATAGTTTTATTCTTACATCAGAAACATGAAAACCACTCCTAAACCCCAACTAAAGACACATAATGAAGTCAATGGGATCCTGCATTTGAACATTTGTCCCGAAATAATATTCTTTTTAAGTAAATTTTGTTCGAAATTGACACGATTTTGAGCAATTTTCTGCTGCCAAAATCACGCCAAAAAACACTAATAGCTTCCTGGCGCCTAGGACGTCGACCCTGGATTTGACACAACTTTAAGCAATTTTCTGCTCTAAAAATCGCAAGAAATTCAAGGATTCCTGGGATTTCGCCCCGGCGCTCCTCAAGCAGTTTCGCCCAATAGATGTGACACATTCTAAAGCTCGTTTCTGCTATTAAGATTATGACAAACGTAGGGCTTTCTGTGAAACCCTGAGTCCCTACCAGGGTTCGCAACCTTCGCCCCTATATCATGCCTAGAATTGACACTATTGTAAGCCCCCAATAAAGAACGTGTTACAAAAAAAAAAAAAAATCTCTGGAAATCTTTTTCAAATTCACGGAAATCTCCTTCAAATTCTGGAAAATCTCTTCCAATTTTAGGGAATTTTCCTTCGTTTTTGTAAAATTTGCTGCCATTTTCACTAAACTTCTTTTAATTTAGGATATTTTTTTTAATATATGGTAAATTTTCTTCATACTTTGAGAAATTTACTTTATTTGGCGGAAAATTTCTTTAATTTTTGAAAAGTTTTTTTTAATTTTCGGGAAATTTTCTTCATTTTGATGAAATTTTCTTTAATATTGCGCAGTTTCCTTCAATTTTCAGGAAATTTCTTTCATTTTACCTGAAAGTTTTCTTTACTTACAAAAAACAAAATTCGTTTGTTTTGGGGAAACATCCTTCATTTTCGTGCAATTTTTTTTTCATTTATGTGAAATTTCATTCATTTTCGTAAAATTTGCTTCCATTTTCGTGAAATTTCCTTCATTTACGGGATATTTTCTTTGGGCAGTTTTCTTCAATTCATGTTTAAAGAAAATACAATTTGGCGAAATTTTCCTTCATTTTCGGGATATTTCCTTTATTTTTAGGAAATTTGGGCAGTTTTCTTCATTTTCCGTAAAATTTTCTTCAATTTGGGGAAATTTTCTTTAATTTTCGGTATATTTCCTTTATTTTCAGGAAATTTCCTTCATTTTCTGAATTTTTTTTATAATTATTTGAAATATTTTCTAGAATTTTCGGGAAATTTTACCTTCCGGAGGCTTCGCCCCCCTGGGCCCCATTCAGGGTTTTGACGGTTCATAGATTCGAAACACTGAAAAGGTAATTTCTTAAACGGTTCATGCCAATTTACTTCTATGAGCCCAACGTTTTACTCTCATGAGCTTTTTTCAAAGGCAAGTGGGGGAGGGGGAGGTGGGGTGGGAGGGAGGGGGGAGGGGGGGGGGGGGTGCGCCAAAATTCCCTTGTCTTTCCTGTGAAATATGGCCCACCACGCCACTACTGGTGGGAGCGAAAAAACATAGGAAAGGCGACAAAAAGGACGTTTAAACAAGCAGTGAATGTAAATGAAAGAAATTTGTCAAAATTTAGGAAAAGTTTTCCTAAAAATGTCTAAAAAAGAAAATAATTTTCCTAAAATTGTTTAAAATGAACGGAATATTGCAAAAATCAATGAAATTTACAAAAAATTGTCCAAAAATGAGAAGAATCACTCCCCCCTCTTCCCCCTCCCTTTCAAAAAAAAAAATGCTGGAAAAGATTTCTAAAATTGAAGAAAATTGTCCGAAAATCAAGGGATTTTTCCGAAAATGAATGAAAATTCCCGAAAATTGTCCGACAATGAAAAGAATTTCTTCCAAATTGTCCGAGAATGAAATGATTTTCTCAAAAATTGAATGAAATTCTCCGAAAATGAAAGGGATTTAAGATGGTCTCAAGTAAACACCCAACATTTAGGTATATTTCCAAGGACAACGAATGACTGAAGTGCTTTTCTTAAGCTAGTTCGTATTTTATCTTTGAATTTTTGAAATGCAGTGAATCTTAAACGGAAAAAGATATCAACATGATTTGTACACTATCTGACTAAAGGGCCATGCTCTGGTTGGTCACACATAACAGAGAATAGGCTCAGCAGACCCCTTGAGCCTCCCAAGGATCCGCTGGGGTCATTCTCTGACTAGTCACACACCAACGTAACAAAGAATGGGCCCAATTGTTTATAGTCAATATAATACAGCATAGGCGGCTAGGCCTATACGAAAATGGCACAAAAACCAAGTTTTCAGGTAGCTTTCTGTATAATGAGGGCTTCGTTGTCATGGTCGTATACCGCACGAATGACTTGCTGGCATAGTTGAGGCGTAAGGGTTGTGTAAGGCCTAAATGGTTTCCAAATAGTTGTCCCTGGTGGTGTATCGTACATTGTGAGTAGGTTTTTTTATATTCATTTTTCCTATTTTATGCAAATTTAGTTTAAATTGTTTTTCTTAAAGGTACATGTAGCAATCTTTATATTGTAGAAAGATTATTATAATCTGAATCTGTACTAATAATTTTTTGCATTTTGAAAATGGCCTTTTTAGTTGTTTGCGTTTTGACTCTTCACAATTTGAGCAGTTCTTAATTCTACAAAATCGGTGAAGTATGACTGGGTGGACAGCTTAAAATCTCTCTGTAATTCTGTATTTCTTCTCTTAATCTTTGTCACTGAAAATAATGGGTTCAAAGTCTATTCATGCTAGAATTGTTTTGGGGGCATGGCAAAGATTCAAAAATGTTTGGTAAAAATTTGTTGCAACTGTTTCAAAAAATTACAATGTGCATTTAAAAAGCAAATACAAAGGTCGTCCAGTAGTACTTCACATAATTTTCATGAAATATGAAAAATGATCCCTTAGATATAAAAGCGCTGTAAATTGCTTAATATTTAACCGATGTTGATGACATTGTTTTGCTATAAACGTTTTTAGTAGAATTTGAAGCAATTGAGCTACTTGCATCTTACACGACCATGTCCTGTCAACCTTGCTTTTTTATGGTAAAACATTATACACATCTAATCAACCAACCACTAAAAATATCACAAAAAGTTTAAGATTTCTACAATATTTAATGCATTGTCTAACATGACGGTTGTACAGTAGATGATATTTTAAGCATATCGTGTCCAATTTATAAAAAATGGAACGTCAGAACGAAACAATCGCAAATATGACCCATTTATAACTTCATGTACTTTATCAAATGGAAACTAGTTGACATCCAGGGTTGGTCACCAGGTTTCTACTCCTGCAATTTAAAATATGAATAAATATTGTCATTACTTGTCCTTTATGTGTTCAAATTTTGCCAAAATTTTCGTTTGAAACTACTGGCATGACAATATTCTAGAGGTTTCAAATAATCCCCAGTGGCGGCGTTTGGGGTATCCCTACGAGATCGCTTAAACCCCACTTCTCCACAGAATATTTTGTACGGGCGACATATTTTGACCAATCTTAAGGACTTCGCCCTCCCCACATGAGACAAAGCTGCTCCTCTTTCCCCAGAATGTCGAAAGGAACTGGGGGAAAGGGGAAACAAATCAAGTAAGGACACTTTTTTACAGTAATTGAGGGGCACTTTTTGAAAAATTGGGTGCTTGTGCTTCCCTGGGCCCTGGTTCCTACACATATGGTTTGAGTACAGGCGCACCCCCTTTTTTCCAAATGTATACTTGTGTATGGTGATGTTTTGTATCTTAGCGTGATTTTGTGATTACCACCTTTTTTTGTTGTTGTGACTTTTATCGGGATTTTGTCAAATCCTGCCCACTACGGGCTTAAGATTAGAGAGCCAGGACCAATCCCGCTATAGCCTATCTTAATATACTAACTGGACAAATGCCTCCATTCCTTTTGATTGCCGCAGTAGTGAGTTTGTTGACCCCAGGAAAATATCCCTATGAATTAAATATATTAAGATAATAAATAATAAACATGATAAATAAAGATCGTCAACTCAATAGTCAACACTGAGTAACAGATTTGGGAAATATCCTTCATCTTCGGAAAATTTCATTCATTTTCGGGAAATTTCCTTCATTTTCAAGAAATTTTCGTAAATTTCTTCAATTTTTTCTTTTTTGAATAGATACAACTTTTGAAAATGACTGCTTAGAAAAATATTAGCGCCATTCCCCCTCCCAACACGGCCCTCGGTGTCGGAACCCCTGGTAAATGACATGCTTTAATTGTGTCAAATGAATAATGTATGTTACAACTGCTGTACTATGTCAGTATGTCCGCCGGATTTGTGAGAGTGGATTTCTATTTCTTTTCGAGCTTCAAGAATGACCTAGAATAGTTTCATATAACTTTTAAAACGTTACCTCCTGCCCCGGTCCGTTCTTATCTTTTAAAGGGACACCTTCTGCCCCGTCAGTCCCTAACTGAATGGAATCTTTTCCCCTCTTGACCCTCTTATTCTAAGGCAAGAAGGACAATGGCCCCCATTGCTCCATTAATGTCTGCTCTTTCCCCAACTTCAGAATCATTGCGCTAACACTGTATCCCTCTGATTCTTTTTTCCCATTTCCCCCTCCCTTCCAGATTTGACCCGTAATAAATTGGTACTGGAAAAAAGTTCCCGTAGTTTTGTTCTGACGCCGTCTCTAAAGTTTTTTCACAGCTTTATTTGAGAAAATATTGATTTGATCTCGTACTTCGTAAAGGTTATATTGGTCTGGTACATGAGAGAATAATTGAATAGTTTAAAGTCTGCTTAGCATGCGAACATGAAGTATATATTCTGATATAAGTAACTAGCATGGAAATCCAGCTTCAACAACTAGGATACAACAAGAGATAATGATTAAATATGAACAAGTCCGTTGGAATTTTCTTCTTAAAAAACACGTTTTTTGACTTATTCTTATATTAAAAATACAAAAAATCAAAACATTTGATGTCAGCCTAATAAATACTTTCATGCCCGTCGAGTTTTCATGGCCCCTGACATGGACGTGGCCCTAATAATTTTCAAAGCAGTGGTTTTCAAATAGGCCTTATTTGTGTTAATTATCCAAAACATAATTATATCGGTCTTGACCCTCCCCCCCCCCCTTCCTCTTCCAATATGGAACCTGTGTCGGGGGCCTTGGTCTTGTAGGAAATTGACATACTAATAAAAGAATATATAAATATATACATGATTACATTTCCTTTCAACATCCTTGTGAATCAAATACTGTTGTATTTTAAATTCGTATATACTGCAAAATTATATTCACATAGTCATTTACAAATGGATGCTCAAAGGTGAATGCCAAGATTGAGGCAAATTGTCGCAATAAAAATCATGCATCTTGCTTAAAACTAATATATCGGCCAAGGTTTGTTAAGTACACTTCGATCTGAAAATGAAATTGTTTACCTAAATCACTTTATTGAAACTTTAGTTAGAAATATCATCTTTGTAACCAGGTTTCTTTTATTGCACAATAAAGTTATTACCTTGCTTACAAAATATCATCTGTATGACATGCACTTTGCTCTAATACTTGATAAACCACACTATCTGTCATTTCTTCACCATGTACTGTTTGGTACGTGTAATCTTCCTCTACAGAGCTTGGATTATCCTGCTGCACTGTGGCATAGTCATCGCTGGCGGTGCCTGGCATGAACAGCTCCCCATTTGACACACTACAAGACGATCTTATTCCTATCATGTCCTTCGATTGATGTATATCCACTGTCTGATGAATTTCACTGCGACTTGCAGAAGCAGATATCAAAATGGACGAAAGTCTGTTCTTCGAAGTGCAGCTATCAATTCCATTGCTGCTGCGGGGGGATTCGTGTCCTTTTACGTCAGAGTATATACACTGATCTGGGGAAGTGTCAGTGGGGCTTAAACCCGAGCTATTACTATTACTATTATTACATTGGTAAAACGATTTCAATTGTTTCCGTGAACAATTCTTAGATTTAAAAAAACCAAGTAGTATTGTAATGACGATAATTACCAAAACTGTTACCACCCCAAGCACGTAGAGAAAAAGAAAAGGTGTTCCTTTGGGTGACTCACCGGTTACTACAATATCATCACTTTCAGTCCATACTGTAACTGTCGCAATTGAGAATGCTTTGTGAATTTTATGTGTTACAATACATGTAATGTTTAGGGTACAGTTATTACATGCTTTGAGTTCAATCAATCGTATCATAGAATCTTCATTAATAAGATTTTCCTGCGAAAAGTTTTCAGCAGCTTTTGGGTTGTAATCCCATTCTTTAAGAGATCGAGGAATATTACTTGTGCATAATACGCTTACATTTCCCCCAGCAAAGACGTCCTTATGTTGAGGTATTGTGGTTGCCTCGAGTTTGTTATAGACAAGGAGAGGTTCACTGCTACAACTATGTGAATACGTATTCGAGGCTAATCTGCCTATTTGTTCTGTTCTGCATGTAAAGGTTGCTCCATTAAAATCAGGTGTGACGATTGCATGTAGACCAGTATTATTCCTAGTGTAAGAAATATTGGGTTCCAGTTCCTTTCTATCAATTTCCAAAAACACATGTGCCTTAAGCTCATGCGCTTCCTCTGTTGTACAATTAAAGTTGAAGGACTCGTTATTTAATAAATGCACTGAATTCACTGCACAAAGAGGAAAATCTATGACATCAATTTCTGCTGAAAATGATTCATACCGATCCACAGTACATCTGAATAAGCCGCTGTCCGTATAGTAAATATTTTCAATTATAAGATAATGTTTGCAACCTGGGGATGACGATAAGCAATCATTAAAATAACTGTATCGGCTATCGTCTGTACTAATCACCCCATTTCTAACGAGTGCAACATTATCCCTAGAAAATGCATCTGTAATGCAGAGAAAGGTCACCGAAGAATATTTTGCAACGCCTTCAGAAATAATCTCCTTTATCTTAAGTTCAATTTGGTATGATTCCTTTGCACTATCACCACACCAAACAGTCGGAAATCTGACCTCGTTTGACCTGAAAACTTTAAACATTGCGGACGTCATACTATTTTGATTTGGCTCGAAATTCAAATGCAATGTACGGCACAACATCGAGCAAAATTTAACCCTTTATAAGTCAAATTAACTTAAATGATTAAAACTTTATGGAGAAATATCATCAAAGCAAACACAGAACAGCCTAACTCTTATGTATACTGATATACAACTAGAAAAAATAAGGTCAAGACCTACCACTAGTCCGATTGAACGTATCGGCCGATGGTCGAAAATTAGGCCTAAATTGACTTTTTCAAAATCAACAAAAGAATTTCATAGCTAAAATTGAAGGAAATTTACTCCTTGACACAAAAAACTAATCGACACTAGACAGTTACGCTGTGAACGGTAGTTCACAACACGTTTGCATGCAGATTTCGAACGTTAAACACGCAAGTGATGGTCGCCATTTTGAATACTGAATATTCAACATATATGACCACGTATTTGAATATTAATCATCATTACACTGGTTCTATCAGTGCAGTTGCGGGAGTACACTGGTTCTATCAGTGCAACTGCGGGAGCAGCCTGGTTCCAACACTCAATTTGGGAGATTCAATTGTTTGAAAACGATTGATAAGGGCAAATTAAGTTCGGACAAAAACAGTACATCTCAAACTGTCAAATGACACTTTCCTGGTACATTTCAGAAGTATGGTGAACACTTTACAAATAAGCTAAGCTTTTAAATATAACAAAAAAGACATAACAAGGTTGGGTAAATTTGGGTTGGAGGTTATATGGGGGTTCAGTCGGTGGGGTTAAAAAAAATTGGATGAGATGTTAAATAAAAGCAGAGAAGAATGGGTTTAACAACATGACGAGAAGGGGGACAGTTCATAGTTTGCCCCTAATGTGTTATTTGCAACTGGGCTTGCAATAATTATGAAGTTATGGATTCGACCAGGGGCAGATTGGTCCACTGACTCTGGACCAGTGATCCAAGGCGCCGGTCCCAACACGCTGAGCGACTTTTCCTCCATAACTTGAGTTTGGCCGCTGGCCCATTGGACTAGCTAATGTAATTTTTTTCAGAAAATAAAACAAAATTATTTGTATGCTTCATGCAATTGCACGAATAAACATTATGACACTTATCATTTTTTGCGTGGTAAGGTCAGACGAAGGCACCGGTCATTTTACCTGGACCGGTATATTTGTATGTGTCAGTCCGCGCCTGGATTCGACCCTCATATATGGTACACAAATGCATTTTGGCAGTTTAGCAACAATTGTTAGATCAAAAGTGGGTGTGGAAATTAAGTCCAACTGAGGCAGGGAGTAGATATTGCTTCTCATCTCCCATTCAATTCCTTCACTGTGTTCGGTATTTGTTCATAAAACACAAAATGTAACGTCAAAGTAATCCATGGTGTTGTCCTTCAGTACTTGGTCCGCGGGATACATTATCTTTTCCTCTTGCAAAATAGTAACGAATGGATAACATCAGGAGCAAATGACACAGCCAGCCTTAAAAAAATGAGTGTGGCGGTGATGGGGAAGGGGTGATGGAGGAGGGGTGATGGGGAGGGGTGATGGGAAAGGGGAAGGGGTGAGGAGGGAAAGGTGAGGGGGGACAATTGTGAGAAGGGTCGAACTGTGATGTCAAGGTCCAGAAATTACAAGGAAAAAGGTGGGCGTTTCAGCCATTCCCAGTCCTTTTTGAGAGGTTGAGAGGGAAGATCCTTGTTGCAATGGTGGGAAATGCATAAAACAGGATGGGGAAATATTAATTGCCAATACATTACATATAACAAATAAATTCTCCCCATAAACCTTTGCATATACACCCACACTCTCCTTGGGATGCCCATCACAAGGCAAGGAAGCAGCAGGTACCATTTTATAGTCTGTGGTGTGACTTGGTTCAGGCTTGACCCTGAATCTTTGGGATAAATAATCATCTGAAAAATCAATGATGGACATTTTCAAAAAGAAGTTTTAAATCAGTTCCAAATGTATTCTCATTTTTCCAGTCAGTTCATAGCTTAACCCTAACTCTATCAAGCGGCAATATTATCGCCATTTTGGGTGCCCCATCTTTGGCTAAGCCTCCTGAATGCATTTTCAAAAATGTGCTGGTAGAGCAAAGGTTAATCAACCCGCGACAAGTATGCCAACTCGAAAATATATGCAGCATGATTCCGGTGGGCAGCCCAGCGGGTCACCCAAGCAGAACGGGACCAACTTTGCTGCTTGGAAGACAGAGGACATAATCAATACTCTAGCACCCAGCAATATTATCGTCGTTTTGGGTGTCCCATCTTTAACTCCACCTCCCGAGCGCATTTTCATAAAAGTGCTGGTAGAGTAAGGGTTAAACAAAGTTGCCAACACAATGCTAAAACTGCTACAGGAATCAAAAACTCAAAATACTTCAAAGGTGAATTCAGGATGAGGTTAAGTACAATGGGTGCACTGGGAATTAGTTCAAACAATACAGAAATAAAATTAGCAAACCAATAGTTTCAATGACTTAATGACCTCCACTGACCATCCTTACATCCACCTTTGGAATACTTTAATCTAAGAAAAGCAATAAATAAGACACAATGGAGACGCATTGAACATTAATAACTCTTATCTTCAAATGCAACAAAATAACAACCAATAAAAATACATCTTATCAAGGTAACCTGAATAAAGGGTAGTGCTTATGAAAGTCTTTCAATACACAATATATTATTAACAGTTGGTAAAACGTGAAGTCATACACATTTAGAACCCAGTAACAAAGACTCCTCATTGAGTTTGTATTACTATACGTTTCTTTAATATTACTTATGTTATAAAGATAAAGTCTGACACTTCTATAAAATTAAAATGAATGGCAGTTCTTTTTGTCACCCAGCCAGTCTTTCAGGAAAACAATATATCACACAGACAGGCTTTAATATATCAAATTTCACCCAGCCAGTCTTTAATAAAAGCAATATATGTCATCCAGCCAGTCTTTAATAAAAGCAATATATGTCATCCAGACAGTCTTTAATAAAAACAATATATGTCATCCAGACAGGCTTTAATAAAAACAATATATGTCATCCAGACAGTCTTTGATAAAAACAATATGTCATCCAGACAGGCTTTAATAAAAACAATATGTCATCCAGACAGTCTTTAATAAAAACAATATATGTCATCCAGACAGTCTTTAATGAAAACAATGTCATCCAGACAGTCTTAGATATATACAGCATGTCACCAGTCTTTGATAAAACAATGTCACATAGACAGGCTTTATTATATGTCACCAAATCTTATATCACCCAGACAGTCTTTAATAAAAAACAATGTCACCCAGAGAGGCTTTAATATATACAATATATGTCACCTAGACAGACTTTAATATATACATATAATATATGTCACCTAGACAGACTTTAATGTATAAAATATAATGGATTTTCTATTCCACCTTACACAAAAAGAAAACCAGACACATACAAACAAAACAAAACTTGATACTGTGATTACTTTTTCACAGAAAGATCACAAGTGATAAATCACGGTACTTCTTAGAGAATATAGGCACATCATCTCTTCTTAATCTTTACTGTTCATATGTACATTCATAGTTGTAAAACTGGACATAACTAGCATATGGCAAATAATAAACTGTACAGCTTAAATTAAACATGAAGAGCACAAATAGTATGCTGCTAGTCACTACCAACACTTCAAACATACCACACACTTTTACTGTACACAGCTTTATTTCATTTGAGCTTTATTACAAAATAACTTTTGAGACATAACATTCATGTGGCAATTGTACAGACCAACTCTCTTTATTGTGATCAAATAATTACAGGTATATGATATGGTCAGGGATATAGGCAGGTCAAGTCAGGTATATGGGCAGGTCAGGTCAGGTATACGGTCAGGTATATGGGCAGGTCAGGTCAGGTAAAAGAAAATTTAAAGGTTGCTGTACTCTTTACAGTTCTTTGTAAACAATTAAAAACCTGTCCATGAAAAAGTATTCAATTATTTCCCCTCAAGGTACAAGTAAGAATAAAAGGCATTGATTTAAACAGCTTTATCACTTAAACAACATGTGTTTTTTACCAGCCGATTATAGGACAAACCTTTTTTTTGCTTTTTGCAACTTCTCCACAATCATCCGAAATTTAATGATAAAGAATGAAGACAGCATCCCAAATCCAAACTTACTTTGAATGGCAAACAATAGTCTTTTAGGCTTACTACTCTCCAGCACTGGTTAAATTTGTCCATGTCCATAGCCATTTGCAGGACCCATGCCACTCATTTGTGAACGCACTACATGGACGCGTTTTAGTAAATCAACTTTCAGGAATTAAGTAAAATATCACTTATCTTTGAATCTATTAACTGATCACTAAATGAAACATAGTAGCAGATACCACAAAACTTTTGGGAGAGTGGCATTCAATACAAAACCCAGCAAAGGTTAATGAAATAACATGCATCATGATATTTCACTTTTGACATACTTGCAAATGGCTGCTTTATGTTCATAATTGTTCATAATTGTTTTTTGGTTAAAAATCAAAGGACCATTTGGTATTTAAGATCCATCCATCACTGTACTGATGTAGCTGTGAAAATAAAATATAAAGACATGTTTGAGCAATCATGAGAAAATATAATACTGTACATAAATTATTATATATCATATAATATTAACCAAGCTTGAAAGTGCTCAAGGGATTGGTGGAAAGAATACAAGCCATCATTGTTGACACGAGAGTTACTACTTGCTGGAATGGTTAACTTGTTCTAGATATAAAGAAAACAAGCAAAAGCTTTGGCACCTGTAAAAATAATGAATTAATATAATCAATGTTCTACAACACTTCATTCTTTCAGAATTTTTATCACACACCTATGCAATTAAACAAAAATGAATACACTGTACTTAAAGGCAATGAGGCAGGCATTTGGACTGGCATCAGATATGGCAAATGAAAAAAATGAAATGATCTTTGGCATACATATGATATATAAAAGTAATAGGGTTCCAAAAAGTGTTAAATGTTATATAAGTCTCTAAATATACACATTTACTGGTATGCTAAAGCTGTTAAAATAAAAAAGGCAAGTAAAAGCTTTAGCACTTGCAAATAAGAGCTCATGGCAAAATTAAAAGGATTTCATTGAAAAGCAGATAAGCCTCTAAATACAATATATCTAAAACAAAGTCAATGGCAACTGAAAGACAATTAGAGGCAGGAAAGTACTTTTAATCTTTGGTTTCTACTTCAAAGGGAAAATCATTTCTGATCATGGGTTCCATTTTACATTGCCCATAATATATACACGTTACCAGTTTGATACAAATTCAATACTAAAAATCATGGTTTTCATTAATCTTCCGTTTCAGAAATTTGTTAACAGAATGATACAGTAACACTTAAATGAAATTTTAAAATGGAAACCATGAATTACGTGTACAAAATAAGCCATCCAGAATTGAATATCTAGGTCCTAACTCATGGGAAACTCTTGGATAATACTGTAAAGATCACCAGAATCAATAACCATCTCAACTCCCTCTTTAATGTCATTTTGTTCCTCGCAATCATCATTGTCAGCCATACTGATATCCCCTAAAATAATGGGATCATAATCTGATCCATCGGATTTGAAATCAGATTCATTTGAAGTAACTTGGGAACCATCTGACAGTACCGCAGAGTCATCTAAATTGAGGTCTTCCTCAACAAGATCCCTTTCATTATTGACAGTCTGCAATAACTTTCCACTATTCTGACAATTCTGACATGAGCAACTCGGGCCACACAGAGATCCACCCCTTTTACATTTGCATCTGAGATTGGAAGAGCCAGTCTTACATTTGCATCCAGCTTTCAAAAACTGAACTGCTGATTCGATTTTCTGTATGTTCTCAGTGGTGTCCCAAATGATTCCCAAGTTACCATTAGCATCCATTTCCCAGCCAAATTGACACAAGTTATTGCAAATGACATTAAGAGATACTGCTTGGTCCCATAACTGTGCCGTCCAGCAGCATCTCTTCCAGTGAAGCCTCAAGGCATCAGCTGAAGGCATCCACTGTGACTCATCGCTAATTCGATGAAAATGGCCCTCATGAACCCTGTTGACAAATGAAATATGCTGATCTACTACTCCTTGTTCACTATGAAAAAGAGATGAATAAAGCCCCATGGGGCTTTCTTGAGTAAAGGCCCCTATGTGTGCAACAAAATAAACAGATCCAATTAGACGATAAAATGCTAACAATCCACTGTCCCAATTACGTACATCTGTTTCATGCAAAACCCCTGGCAGTTGGCCACCTGTAATGAAGCTGCAGTACCTGCGGAATGTTTTAAGGAAAGAAAGTTTTGACTGACCTTTGAAATATGACACATAGTCACAACCACTGCAGATAAAAACCATTTGAATGTACTTACCAACATTTGGTAGTTCATTACCTAAAGCCTGTAATGAATGGTCAAGAAGGAGACAATTTGTCAAAACATTCAAATTAACATAGAAATTGTTGTGGGCAGCCCATGTTAGCTGCACATTAATGTCTTTTGTGGCTAATGCTATTTGAACAAAAGGTAGAACGATGTGAAAGGTATCACGGTCTGGACTGTTTATCACAATTGTATGCAACTTCACCTTACAGGCATGATACCACACACGTGAATCTCCTTCTTCATGATTTGAACACAAGTTCTCGGCCTCAGTCACCTTTCCATCAATAACCTGATAGGCCTTATCCTTCTTACTCCCATCAAACCCACCAGCAACAACTAACTTCAGGGGTTTAACATCAGAAGAGCAGGCCAATGAAAGAATCTGGTCTGAAAGGAAGTTAATAAGCAGCCTCTTCTGAGCCCTGTTCGAAATAAAGGATGACCAATTCTTTGGTGTTGGACTAGATGGTTTAATGGTAAAACACTCAGCTTCAGTGTCTTTATTCAAATCTCTCCTTTGCCCTTCAATATCCTTGGGTGATGTGCCATGCCTTCCTGGATGATCAAAGATTAGATGGACTTCAGTTGCTCTTTTGTAATTAACAGCATCTGCAACCCATCTTTTGTACAAAAATTGAGAACACTCCAAGAAAGAAGTGTGGCAATCTAAGGGACGAGTGTTATTTACAAGAAACATTGCATCAAAAATATAACAGGTACCTGAGTTGGAACTAACAAATTTAGAAAGAGCACCAGCAAATGCAGAAGGATAAAATTTCTGCAATACAGAAGAAGAAAGAGCTTTGTTAACTTTATAAGGTAAACTATTTGAAAGACAAATAGCCCTTGGCAAAGTACAAAACTGGTTAAAATTAGTCACTGCTCTGTCATTGTGCTTGGACCAAGCAATTTGTTTCCTTAGACATGATATTTGTAGCTTGTGGTCCCTCAGTGTCTGTTGTTGTGTCTGCTTTGTTTTCCTTTTTACAGTAAATGTATGAAGAATTCTTCTGTGCCTGGGCATATTGGAGTCTGGTTTATTGAGGATAAAACATTTTACATAAGCTAAAAAACTCTCCTTGCCATCACTATAAAAATTGAGGAGGTCATTAGAAGTGACTTCGTTGGCTACTTGGTTGGAAAAAAGGTGAGGTACTGTTGATGATTGTTGTGAAAGAAGATGTAAACTGCCTTTTAACCTATGCAAATACACCCTCACATTGTCCTCAATGTGTTTCAAATGAGACACTTCTGTTGACCTGTCCTTGTCTGCAATGCCAGTCTCTTCTTGAAAGTTCTTCAGAATCCTCAACCTGTAAGGTAAATAATGTACCAGTCTAGAAATGCCTTCCAAACCTGTAGTTGTCATGGCCATCTTTACATCTTTATTGATGATCATTTCATGGGCCTCAACAAGAGCAACACAAGATAGAGGGGTTCCACTTAAGCTGACTGAAAATGCTCCTTCTTTCAGCTTTGAAGATATGCAAGTAGGTAAAATCTTCAAGCTTGCAAGGTGCTGTGGTACAAGCTTCAAGTAAATAGGCCGGTCTAATGCATGAAATATGGGAGCAAGCATATGAATTAATGCATTTCTAAGAATAAAGTCTCTGCTTCTAATTGCAAAAAATAAACTGTAATAATGAACCATGTCTCTTTTGGCAAAATCAAACCAGAACCAGAAAGTGGCACTCTTGCTGCATTGCTCACTGCAAAATGAAAGAAACGTGTTATAAACATCATATACACACTTACAAATGTTGTCATCTTTCAAAATGACTGAAAATGCTTGATGTCTGTGCTGGCAAAGAAGGTCACAAATGCGATTTGAAACACCACAAATATCTTCCTCATTACACTTATCAAAAAATACTTGGATCAACAGCCTATATAAAGCCTCCCAGCTTTGTAAGAGGAATTGGTGAGTTTTTTTTAAACCCGGCTGCCTGGCTTACTGCCTTTAATGTTGCACCTTTATGGAAAATAGCCAAAAGATCTTTAAGGCCGGCATCGAGGTACACCTTGAGCAAAGGAGCCTGACTATTCTTTAAAAGATGCCAATCTCCAATGAAAGGTATCATCCACTTAAGCTCTGCTCCATAAAGGCGTTTCAGCTGCAAAAGGTGCTCATATGTTTTACCATCACCTGCAACCAAAAGATACTCAATCTTTTCGCCCACTTGATGTTTAGAGTACAGTAGATCAAGTACATCAAGTAAAGTCTCTTGGCTGTCTACCGGGGCTAATACAATTGATGTGAAGTGTATTATGGACTTTTCTGTGGCAGAAAAGGTTTCTGCAAAAGAACATTTCATATCTGGTAAAATTTTATCGGGAAAACAACTATGTGATACACTTTTCACAAACATATATAAAAAAGTTTTTCCTTCAAAGAGTCTAAACTGTTTTTACTTTCATCATCAATAGAAAAGTCTGAAAGAAATAAGACATTGTAAGGGTTACCAGATACTGACATGGAAGGATTTTCAGGAAAAATGGTGCTACAATCAAGGTAACTTCTAACACTTGAATTGAATTTAGTGACTGCACCATTAGATGTACTAGGTGATGTGCTTTTAGTAACTGCTGTAGAAACAGGTAGAGGCTCAACAGCTTGGATGGATGTCCCATGAAATCCTCTACTGGTTTGTGATGAGTTGACAGCTGTATAAGTTGAGCCTCTGTCAATATTGTCCACAGATGCAATACAAAAGCTGTTGGACAACACAGCTGCTTTTTGTGACATTTCTGAAATGGAAATTTTGTTTTAAAAACGCAAAACTGTTGATCTAGAAACTGTCACTCCAAAACGAGAAAGATAAGAAAAGCATGTAGTTGATGTACCTGTAAATCGATCAAGCAAGTCTGCAACAAGCATATGCAAATGAGTATAACACTGTTCATTGTTTGCAAACATCAAACTACAAGCAATGAACATGCGTTTAAGGAACTTATCTTTGCTTACACTTTCTGATGGATGTGTATCACTTAGCATATGATGATTCCATTGGAATTAACCCTTGAAGTAATCAATGCCAAGTTCTGTTGTGCCTTGGGTTATGGCAACAATAAAATTCCAAACTGTGGGATCCAATTGTTGAACTTCAGATCTAAAATTAAAATTGTCAAGGGAAATACCATCCTTTCTGTTCTTGTAAAGATAGGCCTTTGCTGATAAAGAAAGTTGACGATGGATGATGTCAGCTGCAAAAGATAAATGAAAGTTATTAGAGCTAGAATACGAGTGTCTATCTCCTTCGTGATCTTTGGATGTGTCCTGGGTGCTTTCCTCTTTGTCTCCTGCTACACTGTTTTGAAACAATAATTCATGAAGATAATTAATTGCATTAGCACCACGTCTTCTGATAAGTGTCCCAAAGCGTGGTTTATTTTGCACATTAGAAGTGAAAATGCAGTAACCAATTACAGATTTGATTGAAGTAAGAAAACTTCTCTGCGACCTTGGATGAACACCTTGGAAAGAATTATTTCCTTTTGTTAAACTAACGAACTTTGCTGAATACCGCTTGTAAATATCTGATAACAACACAGGTTTGTCAGAAAGCAATAAATCACCTAAAAACAACTATCTTCAGCACTAGTTTCGCTAGCTTCAGCTTCACTATCAGATATGACATAGGGTTCCAATAATGATTTAAGATATTGTTTATCACAGCTATGGGCTTCAATAAACTGAGAGTTGGAACTATACTTTATCATTGCCTGATAACACATGTTACAATATTTACTTCCTTCATTTAACTCTACATGACTAAAGTCTAAACTAGATTCTGCAAGTTGCTTTGCAAGCTCAACATTTTCAATAGAACAAAGATTTTTGAGAGACTGACAAAAAGAACATCTCTTTCTTTGCGAGTAGGTATACATCTGTACATAATGAATTTGGCAAACACAAAGGGCAAGGTCAGATGGAGAGCACATTTCATCTGTCGGCTCCACACCCCATAAATCTAGGACATGAGATTAAAACGCATCGTGACTTGTTGAAATAATTCTACTGTCCACATTTGTGCAATTTTTGACAGCACAAGACTCAGTACGAGAACGTTTAGAAGAGCTACAAGAAAACAATGAAGTTCTAGCAGTATGTATATCATCTTCTCTGATATCTTTTAGTTTTATTTGACATGCTTGACATATGCAATCAGAATCAGTGAAGCCCATGTTTCTAAGGTTAATGAAAAGTTGGACATTTTTAGGCAGTGCTTGGTCCATGTGCCAGTATCTGTTCTTTATTTGTTCACATACTTTGCAAAAACCACATACCACACCTGGATGTAACACTGACCCAGAGCTTGGTCTTGGCACTGTGTCACAACACAGTGTAGCAGACTTTAAATTGTAAAAGCTCCTAGGCGTATACAAACCTTTTTTTTCTAATTTAAAAAGCACATTGTAAAACTGAAAGGCATACCCCTTGCTACATGTACAGGACAAGAGATAAACAACTGTTAGTACTACTGAAACACAATTCATTAGTACTGATACTATAGGCCCCTACTATGCCCAATGGCAATGTAAAATTTGTCTAGGCCTAGGCCTAACGTCAGGGAACAAAAACAAAGTGAATACAGAACTGATTAGGAAGAATAACAATACAGGAAGAATAACAATACAGGAAGAATAAAAACTAGGCCCGAACGTTAGACTAGGCTGTAATATAAATATGAAGTGGAATGAAATTGCATGATGGTCCTTTTCAGTACTGCACCTTCTCGAGCCTAAGCTCCTATATTAATATGTACGGTAAAACATGATGTAGGTACTACAACACGTTAGGTTACGATAAGGAGCCCCAAAGCGGAAGTTCCACAAAAATTACAAGAAACAGCACACTCAACGAGTCGGAAAGTAAAATTGACCGATAGGTTAAACTTTCGTCCGTTGCATCGTATAATTTTCAAGCCCATATCTGGCTGTCTATCAGAAATTCAAAAAACCAAAAGTATAGACTCGCCACTCACCATTGAAGCATCCCGTGGAAATGGGATTGCATTTAAATGCACCTGTTTGGTCGCAAAATTGTGTTGAATATCCATATATCAACGGCCATTACATATTTAATTCCTCTTCTTTCGGCACGCAGCCATGTAATTTCAATTTGACGTCATTTTATTTGAATATTCAGTGTAAATTATTGACTATTAATTGCTAGGTAGCTGAAAACTGCACCTTCAGACTTACTGCAAAACGACTTCCGGGTCAGCTGTAAATGTTTAATCAACATGGCATAACGGCGATATTGCGAGGTCAGATCTCCGACTGTTTTCATCATCTACTAACACGCTGAAAATTTGATTTTGCGCATAGGTTGTGGTATGATATGCAATCCGCATGCGTTTTGACGATCGGGTGAACCCCTGAAAGGAGTATTTCATGCTAATCCCTGCTTCCAGGGTTTAACCATTGCGCAATTCAGCAACCACACACATCTCAGCTGCTTACTATCTTCAATTCGGTCTATTTCAAGTATGCATTATGCGTGACATTGATCACCTACTGACTGACCGATCATAAAGGAATAAACAGTGCATTTTGAGATTAATTAAACTAACTGCTTAAGTTTTATTCAAGATTTGATTAGGCCCTAACGTCTGAACGTTACTTGCTAGTACAGACAATGGGTGAAAAAAAAATGACACGAATGGCAATACATATATTACACAGTTACACACAAGCCTGCAATGCAAACAGTCTGAAGAATCCGAATTACACTGTCCGGTTCACGTACAATCTACACACATATCGTGGCTGTAACTTAGCATTAGTTACGGTCAGTAGGCCTACGTTAGAATACGTTCACTGTTCAGACAGAACATCCCTACGAAAGTCACAAAGGAACTTATATTTCACTGCAATAAAATGATTTAAATGAACGCGTTCTCCAAGAGGTTACGTAAATAACAACAAAATTTACGCGAAGAACAAATTTAATGTAAGAATGCATATGAAACTTTTAATTTGTAATTGATTGAACACTGACATTCGCAGTCAAAGAAGAAAAGTCGATGCTTATAGTCAACACAACGCAGATGTTAGCACAGTACCGATTATTCGCAACAAACCCAAGCGGGTCAAACATAGGTCATGCCATATATTGGCTCTTTGATTAAAATCGGATTGGTAAACATATCAAAAGGTACTGGATAAAAAGTAGCTAACATGTTTCCCCATAATTCCATGTACCTCTCACACTTCAGCAAACGCCATCGAAGTTCACAAAATGATTTTACTTTGTCACTCTGTACAAAGTGTATGGACGGAGGAAATTGCATGATGGGTAAAGGCTGCCCCCATGGGCTAAATATCCCTCCTTCGAGTCCTCTAACGAGGACTAGAAGGGGGTTCATGACGTTAAGTCCTAAAATTTGCATTATCTACTAACACGCTGAAAATTTGATTTTTGCGCATAGGTTGTGGTATGATATGCTATCCGCATGCGTTATGACGATACAAATGGAACTTTCCATTAAATATGAATCATAACTCCTTGGTTGGATGGTGGTGCCTGGTGTATTTTCACAATAAATTTATGAAATTTTATATATCCTACATTCTGACATTAAATGATGGTGAACAAACACAAAAATATCAGCTGCCAGAATGAAATTCGTGGGTATGAAAGTTAGATAAAAAATAGTCATATACTTCACAACGATAATATGTATCAGCACTGAATTCGAAAAAAAATCATCTGTTATGGATTATATAATTGATAACAATATTGATATTTGTGCTGTTACTGAAAGTTGGATGGCAGTTGATGATGATGCTAAAAGAGCTGAACTAAAATCTACAGGATACAATTGCATTAATGTTCCTCGGAAATCCACCAGAAGAGGCGCAGGAACAGCTCTTACCTTCATGAAATCTCTTACTGTGAGATTGACTTCATCAGGAGAATGTAACTCTTTTGAATTTTCAATATGGGATATAAACTCAGACAATCATAGATTTAAAATACTAATTGTTTACCGCCCACCTTATTCAACAAATCACCCAGTTTCTTGTAATGTATTTTTTGATGAGTTTAGTGATGTACTTGAACAGTTCCTTGATACAAATGAGCCTGTTTTAAATGCAGAGGATTTTAACATTCATTTTGAAGACAAACTGAATCATGATCAAGTGAAATTTTGTACCTTACTCCAAAGTATGTGCCTTGAACAACATGTTGTCACTCCTACTCATATCAGTGGTCACACTTTAGACTTATTTATAACACGCTCAAATATTGAACTCTAGTTAACATTCTCTACATCAGATATTTACATATCAGATCATTGTTTCATTTCAACTTTCCTAAGATTCCCTAAACCAAAACTTGATGAAAATACAATTGTTTACAGAAAATTCAAAACCATATCCCTTTCAACATTTCAATTTAAATTGGATTTGTCTAAAAACTTTGCTTCAATGTCTGAAATTGAGGATCTTGAAGAGGCGGCCTGCATGTATGACTCATGTATAAGACAAGTAATCGACAATCATGCACCTGAACATGTAAAAACATTGGTAACTCGTCCAAAAATACCCTGGTACAATGATTAGATCAAGGATCTAAAAAGAGAGAAACGCAAAGCGGAAAATATGTGGCGCTATTCAAAATTTAATGTTAGCTGGATTACTTACAAAGAAAAGCGTGACATCTACACAACCGAGTTGAATAATGCCAGACATCAGTTCTACTCTAATGCTATTGCTGAAACAAATGGTGATCAAAAGAAACTTTTTAGAATCATGGATACTCTGCTTAATCGAAAGCCCACCACCCCACTATTTCCTCATAATGATGCTTCTCATCTTGCCTCAGAATTTAGCGAGTTCTCTGTTGCAAAAATTGCCAAGATTAGACATGAGCTGGATAGAGAGGTTGTGAACACACCCTTTGAGTTCTGGAGAAATGTTCCCGTATGGACTTCATTTCAGCTCTTGACAGAGGAGGATGTACACAATCTGATACTAAAAGCAAAATCTACTCAGTGCATCCTGGACCCACTACCCACTTGGTTATTAAAAGAGAATATCAATGTTTTCCTTCCAACTGAACTCTTACTAAACTGGTTAATCTTTCTTTGCAACAAGGGAAATTCCCTAAGCAATGGAAAGAAGCCGTAGTAAAGCCTTTACTAAAAGAAAACAAGGGCTTGATGTAAGATATGATAGCTATCGACCAGTAAGCAATCTCAGTTTCTTGTCTAAAATAGTTGAGCGTGCTGTTGTTGAACAAATGATTAAGCATAGTCAGCAGCATGACTTATTACATTCCTGTCAATCAGGGTTTCGCCCATTCCATAGCACAGAAACTGTTTTAGCTCAAATTCAGTCAGACATACTGCTGCAACTAGACAAACAAAAATGTGTCATTCTAGTACTCCTTGACCTAAGTGCGGCATTCGACACAATTGATCATTGTATGCTTCTCAAAACCTTAAATAAGCGTTTTGGCTTTGATGGAACCATCTTAGATTGGTTGAATCCTATTCAGTTCAAAGGAAACAAAAAATCCTTATCAGCAATGCTGAATCAACGGCATTTGATGTAGAATTTGGTGTGCCTCAGGGCTCTTGTTGTGGACCCCTCTTATTCACATGGTAAGCATCTTCTATTTTTGATGCTTTGATAGCCGTTTCTCCCAGTATTCATGGTTATGCTGATGACCACAGCTTATACATGTCGTTCAATGCTAATGATCCATCAAATGTGATCTCAGTCATAGCTGAAATTGAAGGTTGTTTGAAAATAGTGAAAGATTGGATGATTTACAACAAATTAAGAATGAACGATTCAAAAGTGAAGTCATTATTTTTGGATCCAATTACAAACTAATTAAATTAAATATTGGCATTATTGCTATTGGTAACGACAGTGTGAAATTATCTTCCACTGTCAAATATCTGGGCGCTTGGTTAGATCAAAGCATGACAATGGCTGACCATGTCAATCATAAATACAAAACTGCATTTTACCATTTATTCAACATCGGAAGGTGCATGAAGTTTCTAGACAGAAGCTCTGCAATATCACTTGTAAATGTACTTGTGCATAGCTGCATAGATTATTGCAATGTCCTCCTTGCAGGGGTGCCAGGTGTTACAGTGAAAAAGTTGCAGCGTGTTCAGAATTATGCTGCAAGGCTCGTCACAAGAAGCAACCGTTTCACTCCATCACTTTATCTACTGCAAAATCTTCATTGGCTACCTGTCTCATATAAAATTAAATTAAAAAATTTAATACTCATTTTTAAATCCCTTCATAACATGGCCCCCTTATATCTGACCGAAATGTGTTATCATAAACAAAGTATTACCGCCTTCGCTCTCCAAAACCACCTCATCCTTTATGTTCCAAAAAGTAAACTTACATATGGCGATCGCTCTCTGCAAATATTTGGCCCAAAACTTTGGAATGACTTACCTCTTTCAAGTCCTCTTCATAATTTGTGTGCTCTTTGTTTTCTTTATATTTCATGCTTATTTTATTTACACATTTGTATTTTTTTTCTTTATATGCATATTTGTAAGGCGCATAGAATAAGTTATTTAGATAATGCGCCATATAAGTGTAATAAACTTAAACTTAAACTTAAGATATTCCTTACCACTCTACCCGGAAACATAAGAAGGCAGTAGTCTATTTTTCTCTTTAGCGGTTTTGTGAGAAAATTTGCATGTTTTGCTTTTCTTTCAACCTAACTGCCTAATGCAAAATAAATAATTTTGGCTAAATTACCGGTACAATTATGGAACCTTTTTCAATCCATAGACGGCGTTGGCGGGGTGGGAGTGGCGGGGTGGGAGTGGAGGGGTGGGAGTGGCGGGTGGGAGTGGCGGGGTGGAAGTGGCGGGGTGGGATTGGCGGGGTGGGATTGGCGGGTGGGATTGGCGGGGTGGGATTGGCGGGGTGGGATTGGCGGGGTGGGATTGGCGGGGTGGGATTGGCGGGGTGGGATTGGCGGGGTGGGATTGGCGGGGTGGGATTGGCGGGGTGGGATTGGCGGGGTGGGATCGGCGGGGTGGGATTGGCGGGGTGGGATTGGCGGGGTGGGATTGGCGGGGTGGGATTGGCGGGGTGGGATTGGCGGGGTGGGATTGGCGGGGTGGGATTGGCGGGGTGGGATTGGCGGGGTGGGATTGGCGGGGTGGGATTGGCGGGGTGGAATTGGCGGGGTGGGATTGGCGGGGTGGGATTGGCGGGGTGGGATTGGCGGGGTGGGATTGGCGGGGTGGGATTGGCGGGTGGCATTGGCGGGGTGGGATTGGCGGGGTGGGATTGGCGGGGTGGGAGTGGCCGGGTGGGATTGGCGGGGTGGGATTGGCGGGGTGGGATTGGCGGGGTGGGATTGGCGGGGTGGGAGTGGCGGGGTGGGAGTGGCCGGGTGGGAGTGGCGGGGTGGGAGTGGCGGGGTGGGAGTGGCGGGGTGGGAGTGGCGGGGTGGGAGTGGCCGGGTGGAAGTGGCGGGTGGGATTGGCGGGGTGGGATTGGCGGGGTGGGATTGGCGGGGTGGGATTGGCGGGGTGGGAGTGGCGGGGTGGGAGTGGCCGTGTGAAAGTGGCGGGTGGGATTGGCGGGGTGGGATTGGCGGGGTGGGATTGGCGAGGTGGGAGTGGCGGGGTGGGATTGGCGGGGTGGGAGTGGCGGGGTGGGATTGGCGGGGTGGGAGTGGCCGTGTGGAAGTGGCGGGGTGGGATTGGCGGGGTGGGATTGGCGGGGTGGGATTGGCGGGGTGGGATTGGCGGGGTGGGAGTGGCGGGGTGGTATTGGCGGGGTGGGAGTGGCGGAGTGGGATTGGCGGGGTGGGAGTAGCGGGGTGGGAGTGGGAGTGGCGGAGTTGACATTGAAAAAAAATCAATTGATGAAAAATTAAATGAAATTCTAATGTTAAACTCAACTCAAATTATCAAGTGAGGAAAACAAATCTAATTCTAACATTAAAATCACTTTAGAGCTGCAGAGAGTATATATTCCCCCACGCTGAAATTTTTTAAAATTCGAACAGTGAATAGACCTCAGAAGGCGCAGAAGCCAAAAAAGTGTTCTTTTATTAATTCAAAATTATAAGATGAATTCGAGAATGGTAGGGAAAAAGGGCGGGAAATGTTTGATATCAAGGTAATATTTGATTCTTTTAATTCCGGGTTTTCATTTTCGTGGAAGGGGGGGGAGGGCACCCTGTTCCCTTCTAGCAACGCCACTGGTGGGGTACTAGTAGTAAGGGGACACTATACAGGCCCGGACCAATCAGAAGCCGGGCCTGTATAGTGACCCCTCCGGGCCAATATAGTGACCTCTTCGGGCCTGTATAGTGACCTCTCCGGGCTTGTATAGTGACCTCAGTGTCCGGGCCTGTATAATGATCTCTCCGGGCCTGTATAGTGACCTCTCCGGGTCTGTATAGTGATCGCAATGTCCGAGCCTGTATAGTGATCTCTCCGGGCCTGTATAGTGACCTCTCCGGGCCTGTATAGTGACCTCTCCGGGCCTGTATAGTGACGTCTGAGATTTTTCCCTCTGGGTCATTGGATTGGTTACTACCTGTATAGCGGCCCCTGACAAGTTCACTACCTGTATAGCGGTCCCTGAGATTTTCCCGCCAATCACTACCTGTATAGCGGCCCCTGAGATCCGGGCCTGTATAGCGGCCCCTGAGATTTTCCCTCTGGGTCATCGGATTGGTCCGGGCCTGTATAACAGCCACTGAGATTTTCCCTCTGAGTCATCGGATTGGTCCGGGCCTGTATAGCGGCCCTAAGCTTTTCCCTCTGGGTCATCGGATTGCGTCACAAGATAGTCTCGACGACGGAGCTTCGGATTGGTTACCTGTATAACGGCCCCTGAGATTTTTCCCTCTGGGTCATCGGATTGGTCCGGGCCTGTATAGTGACCTCTGCGGGCCTGTATAGTGACCTCTCCGGGCCTGTATAGTGACCTCAGTGTCCGGGCCTGTATAGTGGTATTGGTCCAAATAATGGACCAATACCAATGGTATTGGTCCATTACATACGTAGCATCATTTTGAATCCATTCGATTGGTCACTTAATAGTGGTGTGATGACCATATATGGCAATATAGTATCGAATGTCATTCAAGACTGAACATTTAAAAGCGGGGTGAAGATTTTTGTTTTATCATTCATAGCATTTGTCCGCTACACTAACGACTACAACGTGTTATTGAGTTATAACGTGTTGGCATTGCGTGTTATACTTACTGTGGTGTATTGTGTGCATACTGCGTGTTTGGTTACCATGACTCAGAGAGAGGCGAATCGTCGTCGCTTAGGAGAACGGCAGGGGTGATGGACTATGAGCCTGGTCCGCAGGGTTGCGTCATTCATTAGTGTCTCGCTCAAATAAATCTGTCACTGTAATTACTTTAGGATTTGAATATGGTAAGTGTGTTTCAGGTTGTTTTTTTAAAGTTGATGGCTGGCAATAACATGTGAATTGATAGATTGGTTTATGAATTGCTTGAAATTATCCCAGGATGATACACACCAACAGTCACAAGAAAGAAAACACACCTTGCTTACCCTTGATACGCTAGAGTTGCCTGATGTTAGACGGGGGGTAGCGACTGTATTTTCGTCAACCTCGCATAGGGCAATATAACTCGGGCGAAATCGGGTTTAAGTAGTGCTTTGGCATGGCGCAAGGTTCATCGACGTTCCGTTGTCATGGCGGTTCTCTCCGGACAGTCCTAGACTGGTCGATGGTCACATACAACGTAATACACATCATAACGTCATAGATACTTTTGTCCCATTCTCAAGGCAATAACGTCATTGTGTACGCAATAAAGTTCCTCGCTTTTTAGCCCATTTCCCTCGTTTTTTACCACTTTTTTTTCTTCAAATTATCCTCTCAAAAGTGAATGGTTGAGAAAAAAGAGCGCTCAAGGAATTTCAAAAACTAAAGTACACATCAAAATGCCTTCTCAAATTTGACGCCCTAATTGGAATTTTAAAAATGCTATTCAAAAAGTGCATGCTCAAATGTAATGTTTGAGGAAAACAGTTTAGGGGGCGTGCTTTGGAATTACCCCCTTTTTAAAGCGAAGTTCTGTCCGAACTCCCACGATGAAGCCCCGTAGACCCCCGTATTTCGCATTAAAGTGCAGTACTGTCCTGTCATTCTCCCCATTGTCCTGTCATTCTCCCCATTGACGCCAGCTTTGTCCTCTCAAATGAAAAACAGTAGAGCAAAACACTGCCTCAAATGACAGTGTTTCAGAAAAATTGTTTCTCAAATGAGTGTTTCAGAAAAATTGTTTCTCAAATAAGCAGTGTCAGAAAAAAATGTGTTCTGAAATCAATCACGTTTTCAAAATATTGTCGCTCAAATTTTGCTCCCTGTGCAAAGTCAAGGGGCTGTGAAAATAAAATTTCGTTTTCAAATCACACCGTTTAAAAAAATATCGCCGCTCGAATCACACTGTTTAAAAAAATCGCCGCTCAAATACCTATTTGCCCGTTAAAAACGTAGTTTTGTCCGATTATTCCCACAATGAATCCCCCGTATACCCCCGTATTTCACATTAAAGCGCAGTTCTGTCCTGCATTATCCCCGTTGACGCCATTTCCCCCGTTAAAAACGTAGTTTTGTCCAATTATTCCCACGATGAGGCCCCGTATTTCACATTAAAGCGCAGTTCTGTCCTGCATTCTCCCCGTTGACGCCATTTTTCCCGTTAAAAACGTAGTTTTGTCCAATTATTTCCCCCCGTTGACGCCATTTTTCCCTTTTTAAAGCGAAGTTTTGTCCGAACTCCAGCGATAAAGCCCCGTAGACCCTCGTATTTCGCATTAAAGTGCAGTTCTGTCCTGCCATTCCCCGTTAGACGACAGCTTTGTCCTCTCAAATGAAAAACAGTAAAGCAGAAAACTGCCTCAAATGACAGTGTTTCAGAAAAATTGTTTCTCAAATGAGTGTTTCAGAAAAATTGTTTCTCAAATGAGGAGTGTCAGAAAAAAATGTCTTCTGAAATCAATCACGTTTTTAAAATATTGTCGCTCAAATTTTGCTCCCTGTGCAAAGTCAATGGGTTGTGGAAATGAAATTTCGTTTTCAAATCACACCGTTTAAAAAAATATCGCCGCTCGAAACACACCGTTTAAAAAATATCGCAGCTCAAATACCTATTTCTAAAGACATGGTCTCAAACATGACAAGTTTCCTGTTTCTCGAATGAGTTGACTTGGTAAATTGTGACGATATTATCCCAATATTATCGATAATCGTGATTTATCTATATTATTTGTACAGTTTAAACTCTTTGACAAATCTAATCAACAGATTATCAGGGTGTATTGTTGTGAAATGGGCAACAATGAGTACCATGATACCCCCCACCTGACACACCCAATCAGGGAAAGCTATACACCTCGTTAAAAGGACTCTGCAAAACAATTCAGACTATCTTGTGACGCAATCCGATGACATAGAAGAAAAAATCTTAGAGGTCATTATACAGGCCCGACCAATCCCATGATCCAGAGGGAAAAGCTCAAAGGTCAATATACAGACCCAGACCAATCTGATGATCAAGAGGGAAAAGCTCAGGGGCCGCTCTACAGGTAGTGGACAATCAAAAGCCGCTATACAGGTAGTGGCCAAAGCTCAGGGGCCGCTATACAGGCCCGGACAGGGAAAATCTCAGGGCCACTATACAGACCCCCCGACCAATCTGATGACCCAAAGGAAAAAATCTCAGAGGTCACTTTAAAGGCCCGACCAATTCGATGACCCAGAGGGAGAAGCTCAGGAGTCACTATACAGGCCCGGAGAGGACACTATACAGGCCCGGAGAGATCACTATACAGGCCTGGACACTGAGGTCACTATACAGGCCCGGAAAAGTCACTATACAGGCCCGCAGAGGTCACTATACAGGCCCAGACCAATCCGATGACCCAGAGGGAAAAATCTCAGGGGCCGTTATACAGGTAGTAACCAATCCGAAGCTCCGTCGTCGAGACTATCTTGTGACGCAATCCGATGACCCAGAGGGAAAAGCTTAGGGCCGCTATACAGGCCCGGACCAATCCGATGACTCACAGGGAAAATCTCAGGGGCCGTTATACAGGCCCGGACCAATCCGATGACCCAGAGGGAAAATCTCAGAGGCCGCTATACAGGCCCGGATCTCAGGGGCCGCTATACAGGTAGTGATTGGCGGGAAAATCTCAGGGGCCGCTATACAGGTAGTGACCTTGTCAGGGGCCGCTATACAGGTAGTAACCAATCAAATGACCCAGAGGGAAAAATCTCAGACGTCACTATACAGGCCCGGAGAGGTCACTATACAGGCCCAGAGAGATCACTATACAGGCCCGGACATTGAGATCACTATACAGACCCGGAGAGGTCACTATACAGGCCCGGAGAGATCATTATACAGGCCTGGACACTGAGGTCACTATACAAGCCCGGAGAGGTCACTATATAGGCTCGGAGAGGTCACTATACAGGCCCGGACACTGAGGTCACTATACAGGCCCGAAGAGGTCACTATATAGGCCCGGAGGGGTCACTATACAGGCCCGGCTTCTGATTGGTCCGGGCCTGTATAGTGTCCCCTTACTACTGGTACTGTTCCAATCCTGCTTCCTATGCTTCTAAATATACCTTCCAAAATGTCATTTATCACTTAATTTTAAAGTACTTTCCGCCCAAAACGTGGGGATGATAGTATGGATCACCCCTTGTCAAAAAGTGGGGGATCTATACCCTATCACTCTTGGATTCACGCCTATGCTCACCATTACAATGAATAAAATGTTTGAGGCGAAAAAATCCACATCTAAAATTTGCTTATTGAAAATAAGCTACCATCAATCTACGAGTTAAGATCTGGTTTGAAATGTCAGTTTCACTACATAAATTTTAATCACACCATGATGAACATAATTGGTTAATAAATACATTTTATATATGACCCAGATCAAATTTGTGAGTATTACATTTACATCAAAATGGGCCACCATATCTATTAAAGGTATATGAACAGGTAGCGATTTTGCCATAAATATGTTTCGTTTTGATATTGTAAACATTTCATTAACATATATCTATCAAAGATTTCCACTCGTTTCTGATATATTTGCAAAAAAGTGAAAATCTAAGCTCCAAGAAACGGCTGCACTATCAAAAACGGCGTGTGACGTAAGAATAAGGACACTGCGAGGCCCACAATGCATAATTCAAAATGCCACTGTATCACATTGACCTAGGCTACGTAAGCTCTTTGTTCAAATATCAGTTTCATTGAATCAGACATCAGAATATGGAACGGCGGGGTGGTGGGAGTGTTCCGATCCATTCAAGTTCCGATCCATTATTCCTTTGTGATTAGCGAATTCCACTTCTTACGTTAGATTGTAAGCATAGGTTGTAAGTAAATACTGTATGGTACA